>PVJD01003740.1:0-155282 GCA_004026545.1 Mormoops blainvillei
CTACATTGGAGCCTCCCAGAAACTGCAGACCAAAGTCAGCTATCTCCTGTGTTCTGCCTGAGGTTACCTGGCATGAGCTACAAAGCAGTCTGCAGATGGCTGCTACTTGTGCTGGGCATAGAGGTGCCCAGGAGAGGACAAGTTGTGAACCAAGGCCAGCTGCTGCTAGTGTCAGGCCTGAGGCCACTTAGCTAGAGGTACAGGGCATGCTGAGGACATATGCTGCTTGTCTGAGAGATTTTAGAAAAATCTGAAGCATGAGCTGCGAAAAGCCATTTGTATGGAAAAGCCACTGGAAACAGCTTGGGTGAGCCTGAAAATTGGCTGGGGCAGGGCCTCAGGGAATCACCAGAGTGGAGCAAACAGTGTGAGCCAGGTCGATGGAGTCTCAGATACAGCGCCCACCTGTGGGGGAAGGGTTCATCAAAGGAACAATGGCCTCTGCCAGCACTTTTATCTGGCACAAAGCCTCCTGCCCCCCACCAACCTTTGCCCTGATGCCAGACAGTTCAGTTCTTCCCATTTGTCTTTGGTGCCTTTCAAGCTCCTGTCCCAGCAACAGAGCTCAGAGATAATTAGTCCAAGTAAGTGTGTGTGTGCCAGCTTTTTAGAAAGAACTGCCTGGGACCAGCGGCCCTCTATCTCACTTAGCCTCAATCCCCACTGATTTTTAAAGTCAGAAGTTATGGGGACACCCTCTTCCTGGCCCCAGGACCCTGAGCTGGGGGCCCTAGTGTGGGGCTGTGTCCCCTTGTTTCTCAGGGGGAAACCCTGCAGCCGAGATGTCCCTCCCTGTTTTTAACAGCCACACATGGGTGTTGGATCAGCCTGTTCTGCATCTCTGCCCCTCCTACAAGATTCAACTAGCAATCAATTTCCATCCCTTCATTCAGTAATTTATTTAAAACATTTTCATTGCCCAAGTACAAAATGCCTTGCCATAGGAATAAGAAATACAGAGACGTGATGCCTTTTTCAAGATGATCACAAACACTGCAGTAAACAAAGAAGTAGGTAATGACAGCAGAGATGGCTGTAAGGTCTGTCCTCAGGCAAAGCAGGAGATAAAGGGTCCAGAGGAGCTCAGATTATCTGAATCAATTCTCTCTTCACATAGCCATACTAGTAAGTACCTCTTTATCTGTTATTGGGACTGTTCTAATAGCCTGGTGGGATGACTCTGCCTCTGCCTTTCCCCTCTAAATCCATTCTCTATTGTCACCAAAGGCTATGTTTCTAAAACCTTAATATAATTAGTCATGGCTCTGCCAAAAACTTTGATTCCCCGTTGCCAGTTATCCTGTCTTCATTTCAAATGTCAATTATTTTATTTCCCATGGATTTTTACATTAATTTTAAGTTTTTAAGAACAGCATATGAAATGTTACTTAGCTTGATTCTTGAATCTTTTGTTGCCCCCTAAATTTATTTTGCACCACCCTAATCATGAGCCTAGACAGACTCTATGGCACAAGTTACTAAGCCTATCAAAGCTTGTGCAAATTTACCTTTCTTGTACCCCCTTTCATGACTCTTCCTTAAACTTTGAAAATTCCACTGAAGCTAAACAGTTATTTTTTATAACTTTTTATTGAGATATAATTAACACACCATAAAATTTACCCTTTAAAACTATAAATCAGATCTTTAGTATAATCATGAAGTTGTGCAACTGTCACTACTATTAATTCCAGAACATTTTCAGCACTCCAAAAAGAAACCCTCCACCGATCATTACAGTCACTTCCCTTGGTAACCACTAATCTATTTTCTGCCTCTATGGATTTGCCCATTGAAGTTTTTCTTAAGGCAAGATAAGTTCATCGTCGCCTTTTGCCTTCACCTGGAAATTTTCCCCCTTCTTGTCTATCTTCTTTTTGGGACAAAGTCTTATTCATCTTTTAAGACCCATATTAGATCTCACTACCATTCCCTCTATTCCTGAAAAAATTAGTGGACCTTCATCCTTTCACACAGGGCATTTTTTACACATCGCTACCATGGCACCTAAAACACTGTGTTGCCACGATCTGTTTGTCTTTACTTAGTTGTGAGTTCTTTGAATGTAGACTTAACATGTAGGGACAATTGGTTCATTTTGTGTCTTTACATTCCCAGAATCCATTCTCACATTAAATTATGCTCTCCTTCAGTTTATTTGGAAAGCTACTTTTCCCATTTAATTAATTTACCCTGGCAGGGTGGGTCTTCTTGGTTTATTTTCTGCCACTCATGTTGGATAAGCATAAATCATAATACCCTGTTCTCTTGGCTTCTGTTATTGGTTCAAACTTTGGCTGTTTGACCCAATCAGAGCTAATCAGAAGACTTTGCTGGGACTTTATATATGAATCTGGTGAGAAAGAAGTTTTTCATTTCCTCTTGGGTTGGGCATGTGACTTAGATGATCCCTGTATATGGAAAATCCTGAGATAATGAGGCAAATTTACCAAGATAAACAGATAAGAGATGGAGGAAAAAACATGAAAGCTTCCTGAGAGTATCACCTAAGTCCCCAGAGAAAAAGATTAATACCTAAAGTCAGCTCTCCCTCTTTTCTTATACCATAAGAGCTATTAAATTTTTAAATTAAATGCAGTATTATGATCATTAAATACACTATTTTCTTATTTATTTTTTATTATAAGTACTGAGTGTAGTTCCTGGCTTGCACGTAACAGATCCTCAACAGGTATTTGTTAATACAATAGATAGTTAATTTTACAGTTTCTTCTTGTAGTTAACTGCATCTTTCCTATGTCACAGCTCTATTACCCAATAATCGATCCACTTCATTCATTATCCCAAATGTTTGGAGTCATGACTGGAAATGTGGTCCAAGATGGTATTGATAGTTATTACACCAAATTCACTATTGTACTAGTTTACTGGGATTACAGTAAGGGACAAAAATCGCATCTGTAGGCCCAGTTCAAGATTTGCCACCTACTTGACACTTGTTATCTGTCCTAGTCTTCTTCTCATCCATCCGTCACTCATAATTTGAAAAGATAAGGGATGGTCTGGTGTAGAGAGAAACCCCTGGAAAGACTTTGCACATCATAAGTGCTGCCCTAGGCCTCAGGGGCCATTGAAAGACACGGGGGCAGAGGGCCAGGTTCCAGGTACTGTCTGGACGCGCCAACCAGCTTACTGTGCAACTTGCAGAGGTCCTTTAGTTTTGGGTGGGATTTCAACTGCCTCACTTGAAAAATCAGGGTTTTGATCAGGTGATTTCTAAGACTCTTCCCATCATTGACATGCTATGATTTCATAAATCTTTGCAATCAAAGATGATTCATCAAAATGAATTTTGTTGTATGACAATTATAGGACTACAACATTCCTTGTATTTGCAGATATGGCCTGGTATTGATATTTGATCTTAAAACATATAGCATACACTCTGTCAACTTGTACCTCTGAAGGCTTGTCTTTTGTATATATCAAATATAATAATTAAGATATATTTCCAGATATAAAGATACATATTGACATGTAAGTTAAATACCCCTATTGTGTTCTTTCATTTTTTGGTGTGAAATTAAAAACACTGTTTGAATGGATAAAAGTAATTAGTGTGTACATTATAGCAAAAACAATATTAATTAGAAAAGAAACCTCCTTTTCCTATAGGCCTCCACTTTAATATAAAGAATTTGGCCTCAGGAAAAAGATCACTTAGTAAATTGAAAAGAATACTTTCAGCAAAAAGGAGGGTCAAATGGCCACACATCCAGCTAGAAATCATAAGATCGTGAATATTTGTATAGTGTTTTGTAGATTCCGAGTTTCTCTCTCTATTGTTAATATACAACCATGTGCTGAGTGTTTTTATCATCTCTGGAACCAGAATTTATTTTTTTTACATCTTTTGACTGTGATTGTAGAATGATTTATGAAGAAATATATAAAAAGAAGAAAATATCTCTTTATGCGTAATGTCCTACGCATTCTCTTATCAATCATTTCATATAATTTTCACATAGCCTTTCCATACATATTATTATGTAATGAAACTGAAGCTCAGAAAAGATAACAGGGTACTGAGTGGTAGAGCAACAAGTGAACCCTAGATGTATATGATTTTATTGTATGTAATATATAGTAAGATTTTAGAAGGGAATGTTAAAATGTTCTTTTCTTATAATTAGGAAAGTATAAACAGTTTGTCACTTGCTTTATGGAATATTTAAGAACCAATATCAAATTCAAAATTGATAACAAAACAGTTATTTTACTCATAGTAATAAATAGCTGCCAAACGCTTAGTGAGAGCCAAGCACGATACAAAATACTAAATGTGTGGAACCTCATTTAATCCTTATACGAACCTTGTGCAGTAAGAGCTATAATGATCACCACTCCGTAGCTTTACGTTTTAAGATTCTGAGAAGCTAAGTAGTTTAACTCGCCCAAGGCGGACAGCGGGCAAGCGGAAGCGGTGGAATCTGAGCCCAGGCCTTCCGAGACTCACAGCCCAGGCTGCAGCCGGTCCGACGCTGCACTGTCGGGCAGCAGATTAAAAGGAGAGCTGGGTTCTGTGCCGGCCTTCTGCTAACTCACTGAGTGACTTTTGGACCTAATTTAATTTCTCTTGGCCTTGGTGGTCTCCTTTGTGAAATTAAGAGGAAGAACAAGAATATTTTAAGGAATTCTTCTTTCTTTCAATATGAGTTTCCATGGCCTGAGGCAGGGGTGTCCAACTTTTGGTGTCTCTGGACCACCCTGGAAGAAAAGCTGTCTTGGGCCACACATTAAATACACAAACACTAATGAAAACTGAAGAGCAAACAAAGGGTTTTAAATAAATTTATGATTTTGTGTTGGGCCGCATTCATAGACATCCTGGGCCACAAGTTGGACACCCCTGTGAGGGAATTCTCGAATGTATAAGAATCAAGCTCTCCTGACTTCTTCCACCTGACTTTATTTTGAACTAAAAAAAAAAAAAAAAAAGAAGGCTTGACCTGCAATGTGAACTTGAGCCTCATGTCAGGTTTTGATTTGGAAAGTGCCATTGGTTTTACATTGCCTGTGAAATAAATATTGATGGAATTCCTGACTCACTCTATACAAGTTGTTCTCCTGGGCACATTTAGAAATTAGTATAAAAGAGTATCACGATTTCTAGAAGAAAGACTTTTAAAATTATTATTTCTCGAAAAATCAGAGTGAAAACAGCAGAACCTGCATCAAATCCACAGAATTTTTTCCTCATGTATAACAATTTGGATAAGGAGAAATCTCTCCATCTATGTTAATCTTTAGGGTTGTTGGTTGGCAGAAGAAATCACAAGCTGTACTATTACATGTTTCCTCTTGTATGTTTAATGAATAAAAATTGTGAAATACAAGGTCTGTCCAGAAGGTATCTAGCCATGTAATATGAAAAATAGAGACATTTATTGAAGAAGATACAGATACAAGAAACTTGGTAAATAGGACAGTGATACATCGGTCACCTTCAAAGTCGGCACTTTGGGGCCTCACACAGTTCTCCCAATCTCCATCAGCTGTCCCATAATATTTTCCTGAATCTCAACTATGGTCTGAAATCTGTTCCCTTTCAAAAGGTGATTTTAGTTTGGGAAAAGCCAGAAGTCACAGGGCGCCAAATCTGGGCTGGGGAGGGGGCTGAGCCACCTGGGTGATTTGATGTTTTGCCAAAAAACTCTGCACAAAATGTGATGCCTGAGCTGGCGTGTTGTTGTGATGAAGCTGCCGATCACCAGTTGCTCATAGTTGCAGCCTTCTGAGTGACCTGAATAGTTTCCATGGAGGAATGTTCAAGCTTAACACAAAATTTAATGTAGACTTGTTGCTCCACTTGCTCAATCATCTTGAATGACAGCCACACAGTACACATGCTCACTCAACAGTGTCTACCACCCCCACTGACTAGTACCATGAAGTTGTCATTATTCATGCATGTGCATTCCAGCCCGCTCTCCTTGACTGCCAGGTTACATTGATGTTGCACAAGCTGGTCTGGTTATACTGAAAATGGCTGGACTTTTTCTGGACAGACCTCAGTATGTACATAGGAGTATTACTCATGCAAGTGTAACTTGTACACATCATCCATATTAAGAACTGGAATAGTGGGAGCACCTTAGAATTCCCATGTGCATCTCTCAGGTTGCGTTCCCCAGCCATCCTCCTGAGGCAACCTCTAACCTGATTTTAATCTTAACCATTCTTTTCTTTTTAAAATAACTTTGCTATTTGTGTATATATCAACAACGTAATGTTTTGTTTTGTCTGATTTTGAACTTTATATTAATGGAATAATCATACTATATGTATATACATTCTTCTGAAAACCTGCTGTTTTCATTCCCGATTATTTTTTAAAGATCCATCTCTGTAGACTATGTAGCTCTTGGTTTTTTCTTTGTCACTGATTAAGAGTATTTGATGGTGTTAAATATGCCACAATGTATTTATCCATTCTACAGGTAATGGATCTGTAGGTTTTTTCCTGCTTTTTGTTTGTTTTGGTTTTGTTATAACAAACTATGAACATCCGTTTATCCCTTTCCTGGTGACATACACCAACAGTTTCTTTAGCATTTCTACACGGGAGCAGCACTGTTGGACCTTAGGGTGTGCACACTTCAGCTCTAATAAGCTGGTATGGTATAATGGATAGTTTTTAAAAAATTAGTGAATCTATTAAAATATTTAACCTTTTTGAGCATGAAAAAAGTCATAATCCTATTGAGTTATGAAATCTGTCTTCCTGGATGCATGTTAAGCACAATGAAAGAATGCTGTGCTAGTTATTCTTAAATGGCCTTAACAAAATGTCAGTAAAGCCTATGAAACAGTAAGCAGAGCATTGCCTTCAGGAGCTTCTGAAATAAGGAGAAATTGCCAGTTCATAAAAACTGTAAGAAAATCAGCATCGGTGTGGATAAATGAAGAATACAGGAAATCATTCTGTCCCTAGAAAAATAATTTAGAAAGATGGGGAGGTCTTGCTTCTTTCCTCTCTCTCTCTCTTTCTCTCTCTCTCTCTTGGTATATTTTATCAAGTATGCTGTTATAGTTGTCCCATTTCCCCCTCCTTTATCCCCTCTGCTCTGCACCCCATCCCATCACTCTTGGTTCATGTTATCCCCTCTGCCCGGCACCCCATCCCACTACTCTTGCTTCATGTCCATCTTTGCTATTAATAATTAGATATTTATGTTATTTCAGTCCTCTGAAGCTAACCGGTGTTCTGTGAACTCCATATCAATGAATGTAAGCTCACACGCTGGGAACACAAATCCTTCTCACCCATGCCTCATCATTTCTCCTCACCACTCCGCCCCCATCATTTCCATCCATTCTGTTCAGTCATTATCAATTCTGGAATAGCTCTTCTCATGCTTTTGAGGAAATGCCATAGCAATAACAGTGCGGTGAGAAAATAGCTCAGAATTCTCTAGGTGATTGGCATTTTATGGGATATGTTCTTAGAAATGTAAAAGACAATACAGATGCATGTTTCTTTTGAGTTTATACTTTTTCCATTATGAGATCTCTTGGAATTCATTCCAAGCAACTCTCAAAAAGAATTGTCTGAGCCCTGGCCGGGTGGCTCAGTTATTTGGAGCATTGTCCCATATACAAAAAGGTTGCAGGTTCGATCTGCAGTTAGGGCACATGTGGGAAACAACTGATCAATGTCTCTCTCTCTCTCTCTTTCTCTGCCCCCACTCCCTCTCTTTCCTCTCTCAAATCAATGAACATTTCCTTGGAGGAGGATAAAAAAAAAGAAAGAACTACCTGAGCATTCCTCTTCAGTAGCTAATAGTTAATTTCCAACCAGGAAGCCGTGGATAGGGGAGCTAAGTGGACACTGGGAGCTATTTCAAGTGGAAAGTGACTCCATGTGTACAAATAACATTGTCATGGAGCTAAACAAAGGGTGCAGTGCATCTCTCACACCTATGGGCAGCAGCTATTCAATTGTATGTCAATGATGCTGTGATAAGTAAAGGACAAATATATTGAACATCATAGGTTAATCTTATGTAGCAGTTTTATCCTCTTAATCAATGGATATATCAACTTCAGCTATTGTATAGAAGTAAAAATAAATTTTTGATATTAAAAATGTTTTGGGTATCTAGAAGTTTGGGAACAACTGCTGTATAATAAACAATTATACCTCTAATGTGCATATGTGTGTGTGTGTGTGTGTATATACACACACACACATCTCTCTAGATATAGTTTATAAAAACTCCACACCACCAGAATGATGGGAGGATATTAAGAAAAAATTTCTGTAGAGAAGTACCTTCTAGCTCTCTGAAACAGCACTTTAAATTATTAAACACCATACATAACGTTTGTACTTGAACATCTTATTTGTAAACAGATAAATTGGACAACACTATAATTCAATAAGATTTCTCACACTAAGAAAAGAACATAGGGTCCCTTTTAGTTGTATCTTTGTAAACATTACTTATAAATCAGTAAATATTTAATAGGGAGAGAACAAGAAAGCAAGATTAAATATGAAGCAGAAAATAAGATGAAGCAAAAATTAAATAGTAGTAAGCATCTTGTTTATTGTTCAGGTTTTGAAAAGTTAAGTTTCATTTTGTTTTCATTTTGCCAATTCAATTTTGTCTCAAATACATCCAATTTCTTCCAAACAACAGAATAATTATTAGTGGCCTGGAATATATATGTGGGTACATTTATTTTCTTTTCATTTGAGCAAAATTTCCTTGAATGGAAGAGACTGATCTTTTTTAAATATCATAAAATGACACTCCCTTTACAACTTAATTTTATAATTAAACTCTTCAAAGAAAATAGAAATAACAAGAATGATTCCTCACATGGCTAATACTCAGCATAAGGATTTCTGTTGCTATCACCCCTCAGAGAACTGTTATGGAAAATCACTAAACTGGCTCTTGACAGTGTTTTCATACATAAAACAAAATATAAATGACAGTATTTTCATTACTGCTAATAATGAAAATATTGATGTCTAAATGTTTATACTCTGGAAAAATATGAGATGAGAGCTTGACTGAATAAAACATGTGTTGATCACTAAAACAGATTTTTTTTAAACTTACAAAGCAATCAGCATTTAATGTCCTATATGGGGTTTACATCTTCTCCCCTAGTAATGCTTAAGAAAGAGAGTCAAAGTGAAAAACAAAGTGAAAGAAATATGCTAAGGAAAATGATAAAGTAAGAAAAAGTTTAATCAGTTGATCCATGAAGTCCCTACTCTTGTTTGTTATTTTTTTCCACCATGGGTTATTCAATAAATAAAATGCTTGAAAAAGTTTGTGGAAATAGTGTCTTGGCACCAGGGAAAGGTAAGATTAGCACTAACTCCTGTAATGGGCCCTGGCAGCCCTGCTGAACTGCACAGTTCTTTGGTGTGAGTTGACGCACAGGAGATTATGCTTAGGACAGTTTGTCCTTTCAATCTGCTGTGTTTACAGATGTGAAAATATAGATACTGTAGCAGACATACAGGTGAACAGTCATTTGAGAACATTTTTTAAAAAGATTATTTATTTATTTATTTTTAGAGAGGGGAAGGGAGGGAGAAAGATGAGAGAAACATTAATGTGTGGTTGCCTCTCGCATGCCCCCTAGTGGGAATCTCGCCTGCGACCCAGGCATGTGCCCTAGACTGGGAATTGAACCTGCCACCCTTAGGTGTGTAGGCTGGCACTCCATCCACTCAGTCACACCAGCCAGGGCCATTTGAGAACCTTTAAATCTGTTACTCTTTTAACACAATTAAGATCCTTGCTTTTGCCCTTCCGTAGAAACTTCCCTTCCCATATGGAAACAAAATATTGCCACTCAAAGATCTGGCTAATGTTTGCTGCTCCCTGTTTGGAGCATGAGGGTGGCCTTTGTGGAAGTGTTTGGAGGTTCTGGCCTGGCTTATCTGCTCATAAACAGGAGACAACTATGAAGCCAGACTCCTTGGAAAAGGCTGGACCTGAATCTTAGTAGTAACCTCTTCACAGAAGCTCATCTGTGAAGTAAATACAATTTACTTTAGATCAGGCAGTTCCCAAATAGTAACTATTTATTTTGAGAGAACTATGAAACTCACCTTTCCCTCCCAATACTTCCATATTGCTGCAAGGAGATCCCCTTAGCTACCAGATACCTATCTAGTGGTAACTTTACAGTCTTTCATCTACTAGATTAAATTCATTTTCTCAAAAGCAAGAGGGTATATCTTTTTACATGTTTAAATTTTGCTTATACTTAAAAAATATATCATTAACTTGCTCAAATTAAATTACTTAACCACTCAATATCTTAACACGTAAATCTATGACTTGGCAAAATTATAGCTCTTCTTGCACCAGGTTTGTATAAGGATTAAATGAGACTATACACATATAATAATTTTTTACTCTTTACTTGATGATATATTTTTATTGATTTTAGAGAGAGAGGAAAGAAGAGAGAAACATCAATCGGTTGCCTCTCATACACACACGTACAGGGGATCGAAACCACAACTCTTTGGTATATGATACTCCAACCAACTGAGCCACCTGGCCCAGACACATACGAGTATAGTATTTTGTACAATGCTTCCATCTCAATGTTCCCAATTGAAAGTTTTGTTATGTCTCATTGGCTCTGATTGAGCTGCATCCCCATTACTAAAAAATTATTGTGTGCAGGAGAATATAAGAAAAAAATGCACAGTTAGACTTGGGCCTTGGTCACATGTTCCACTCCTAGAGCTGAGGGTGGAGGTCCGTCCGGACTAAAGGAAAGAAAACGAGGAAGAGAACTTTAAACTAAAACTGGAGCCTCTGGCCAAAAGGAGGATGGTTTTTGGGGACACAAACTAGAAAGTTCACTGCTTCACCCTCCTGGAAGCCTTTGCTATGAGCTCATCAGGCATAATCTTATCTAGTATTCCTCTTTGTAGTGTATGTAAAGATTGTTTAAAAATTCATAAATAGAGGTATAATTGTATAGACCTAATAACATGTATTCTCTAATACAATATTTACATTTTTAATGAAATTATTAACTATCTTGAACTCAGTATTAGCTATTCCTGAAGTGGGTTCTTTATATTAACATGCACAAATACTTGTAATTTCATTCCAAAATGCAAATTTTATTTTAGTCTATTTGAGGCAAGTGATAATATCTGGGTAACTTAAAATTGCATAGATATAAACAAGATCAATAAACTCTTCCCTCCCTGACAGGGCAGCATTATATGATATTGCATTTAATTCATTTTATTAACCCTCCTCATCAGAAAACTAGGGAGAGCAAGGATTCACTACAAACACACAAACTACAAACACTCTAAGTAGAGCATAAATATACTATCATACTTAGTATCATATTAAGTACTCATTTGGTGGGGAGGAGGCTGGAAAGGACCACAGAGCTTTTTCAACCATAAAACTTCTTAATAAAAATATTTTCTTGTTAAGCTATTTGTCATTATTTTCTTCATAAGACAGGATGGTGAGGGAAGCATATTCACTTTAGCATATTACTGTGAAATCGATTCATTCGGGGTCAGTTCCAGAAAGAGCTCTCTACTAGCCCGAATGGACACAACTGCACTCCGCCTCAGCTGTTTCCTTCGTGGCTCTTCATTCATTCCAAATGCCTTGAGCCTCTCCACATTCCTACTGCTGTGCTAAGTGCTGGGTTACAATGATGGACCAGATAAATGTGGTCCCTGACTACATGGTGCTTCCAGTCTAGTGAGGGCAACAATCAATCATCGTATTACACAAACACATTCATCAGTGCAGGGCATGATTCGTTTTATAAAGGCAAATTTCGGTATCCTGTTACACGGTCTCAGAGCTCATCGAGCCCAACCGGGAGTCTTGGGGAAGTTGCCTTTCAGCTGAGAATCAGAGTAGATGAAAGTCTGGGCTGTTCCGCACGCTGGAGGAGCTGACGGTTGCCCACCTGTCTAGAACACAGAGAACAAGGTGAGGAAGTTACTTTGGGGCCGGATCATACTGAAGCTTGTTGACTGTAAGGATTTTAATTTTTATTCTAAAGTTTTAAGCAAAGTGTGACATCATCAGATTCATATTTGAAAAAATTACTCTGGCTAATGTGTAGACAACAAATGTGGAGGTTGGTATAAAATTGATGTCAGAACAGTTAGGCAGCCAACAGAGTAGTCCAAGTGTGAGAGGACAGTGTGCTGGTGGCTTGTGCTAGAGTGGCACTACTGGAGAGAAAAGATTTGACAGCTCCGAGAGACATTTTCAGTATAAAACAAAACAAGTATACTGGTTCTCACCAACTTAAGTCATTGACTGCCAGCAAGTTTGTTTGTTTTTTTTTTTAGTGTACTTTCTGAAAGGTCCAATAAACAGTCTCAATTTTCCTAATGAGATTCAATAAAGACTATCGTTCTATGAGCTACATTCCATCAGTCTGTCATGATATGTAAACACCTCTAGGAACAGTGATGCCCACATCCTATAGCTTTCCAGTCCGTGCAAACGCCTTTCGACACTTGCCGGAATTTCTGACCTCTTCAATTCAAATCTCTTTGCTCCTGGCTGAACTAACTCATAGACACCTTGGAAATGTTAAAACATATGTTAATAAAGGGTGCCGGTGCGTCTGGAAATTTTCTGAGTCATAGCAGAGTTTATAGATATCCATTTCTTATATCCTTACATTAACGTGATCTGGAGGCCTTTACAAGTCAGTAAAGATTAGAGAACCTGACATAACATGCTAGATGGATATTTTTCCTTAAACAAGTGTCATGTCCTGAAATTAAAAGTTCACATTTAGACCAGAATGATGTTGGCAGGGTTACATGTTTTGTAAAGGTTCTATTTTGCCTCTGTTTCCACCCACTGCCTCCTACAGTAATTGGTGTACCCCAGAATCTCAGTGTAGGCTGTTTTCTCTTATTCCACACCAGGGTTCCCAAATCACTGATGCCACTCCCGAGATTTCGACATTCATAAGCAACTGCACATACATTTATTCAGTTTACGAATGTATGAGAGCATATTCTATTCCGGCCCCTAGTAAGTATGTCTGTGGGGTGGTCCTCCCACAGCTCAAATTCATATCTGAAATTAAATTAATCATAGAGCTCCCAGTACTTATATTCACTGTTTCAGTGAAAGCTAATTAACCCACTTGATTAGCTTTACTCAATGCTTGCCCCTGTCTCCTCACACTTGCAATCCACGCCTCTTCCTCTTAGACCTCTTCCAAATTCACCCTTTCTTCTGCATTTCTTCACATTTGAGGCCTCAGTTTGCACTCTTGTCAGCTCTCACATAACAAGCTTAGACTGAGTTTTCTTCCTTCCAATTGGCACCCTCTTGGCAATCGTTCCAATCCAGGCCAAGCCAGCTTTTATGAAGAATGACCTAATCACATCATTTGTGTCTCAAGTTTCCTCAGTGCCTTTAGGACAAAACACTAGCATCTCAATAGCAGGGTAAACTGAACCTTTAGAAATGCGCTCTTTCATCCTTTAGTTGCATCCTAACCACTCCTGCCCCTCCACCCAGCAGACATTAGTCACAAATGATTTCTTGTTCTGTAGTTGCACACATCTTCACCTCGATGTATTTGCTCTTTTTCTGCCTTCCTCCACTAGTACTCTTCCTCTTCAAGATCCAGGCCTAGTAACACTTCTCTGTGCAGGGGTTTCAGTGCCAGGCCCACGTGTGCCCCCGGCATTCTGCTTCGTCCATCTACTCGTCGGGACACACAGATCACAGCTCACTCGAATCACTTGCCCCCATCTCACTCTCTCCCACTCAACCCCACCTTCTGGAGCGCAGGTTATCTTTTTAGATTAAGAGCTACCACAGTACATGAAATGTAAACAGTGACCAATAAACATTTGCTGAACTAGTACTGATAATTATAATTGTACTTAAAAAGTGATTAAGTGCTGAATATGTGATAAGTGCTTTAACAAGCTTGGGAGAGATGAACCCAGACCCTTACACTTTAAGGAAACAAAATTAAAGTTTGAGTGAGAGAATAAGTGCATGCAAAACCTCTCTATGGGACTCCTCAAACAGAATGACTTTGAAGTATTATTTTTATACGACCAACAGTAAAAATACATTTTATTTCACAGATCTTCCACCACCCCAAAATATATAATAACAGTAATAAAAATTTTACAAAAGCAATATTTATCTTTACTACATGTGATTTCTTTCTATAACTATTTCATTTTTTAAATTGTTACCTATAAATCACTATATTTTTGTTGACTTATTTAGGAAAATTCTGCTTCAGTTATTTTTGCCATGTTTGGTTCGTTCAGGTTTTCATTCACACAACTTCTGTAAATAATTAAGGCTGAACATAAAATATACATAAGCAATCTTTCCCATTTTCAGAGTTATTCAAAAGACATCAATTTCTTAAATGTGGGATCCTCACTGCCAATGCCACCGCTAATTTTTAATGACCACAAATAGCTTATAGGAATATTTTGTAGACATTTCACCTCACACGCACTGAAAGCATTGGAAACAAGCTGAGTGACCTGAAGCAAGATTTACAATCACTGGACTGGCCGTTTCCAGTTCTCAGTCTTCTATTGTATATTGAATGTAAACATCAAATCCACATTTCCTATTATGAGAGAGTTAAAGCACTCTAATGGTGCTCCATTTCTATTAGGTGTTTTTTCTTTCCTTCATAAAATATTTTAGTATAAAATACAATTATGGCATAGTTTTCTTGAAATAAAGCTAGGGATAGAAATCAATTCAACATATGTATGAAGAATTATTCCAGAATATTTCTTTTCCCTCCTATTTCTAGACAACTCTATTACTGTGAATACATTGCATATAAGTTCTCTTATCACCATGGTGTTTGGCAAGGAAATTTGCAATTCTTTTCCTTTAATCTTAAGAAGAACGCATCTGCCAATTTTTATGTTGCCTCGTGAAAAGTAATAAATATTACACTTAATGTATCAGCATTTCAGTGCCCAATAAAGGAGAGAGCGTTGTTTCCTAAATGAAAAAGAAAACATTCAGAAAGATGAAGAGATTTTGCCAGTATTTCACTATAGAAAAATTTTTCTCTTAAAAAAATATCTGTTACAGAAATTATAGCAGAAATGGGGTTATTTATTATGCAGTTTACATGCCTGCGTGACTAAAGTTACGAATATCTTAAATTGAGACTTTGAAAAGCACACATATAAATGTGTTTTGTTTTAAATAATTTGTATTTCAAAACAAGATTTAAGCAGTGTTGTGAAATTTGTCAAAATTAAATTTGAACCCCTACCTTCCTCCTAAGTAGAGTAGCACAGCTGCCATGAATACTAATTTGAATACACAAACTTTTATTTTACTTCATTTTTTTAAAAGAAGAATTTTTTTTTTAAGTTTTAGAGAGAGGGGAAGGGAAGTAGAGAGGGAGAGAAACATCAATGTGTGGTTGCCTCTCATGTGCCCCACACTGGGGACCTGGCCCATAACACAGGAATATGTCCTGACTGGGAATCAAACCAGAAACCATTTGGTTCACTGGTCGGCCGGCACTCTACCCACTGAGCCACACCAGCCAGGGCTGAATATACAACTTTTAGAAGTGAGATATAGAGTACCATTTCTCAAATATAATTTGGGGTCCTCTAGATATGTTTCAAGGTCATGTTTTCCTTACTACGCTTGGTAGTGACACTAACACTGAAGGCATATAGAGGAGGGAGGCTATGAGATATCCATATTAATATATGTATTTTTCTAAATGTACTTGATGAGTTGAGGAATTGTTGACACCAGAAAATGTTAAAACTGTTTATTGAAAATTTTCCATATTTTTCTGTGGAATAAAAGGGAAAACAAATGAGACGATGATGTATTTTTGCACAGGAGGGGTGCCTTATGCAGGGTGAGGGGGACGAGCAGCTGAGCAGGGCGACCACTGGAGCAGCGAGAGGCGGCAGGAATCTGCAAAGGCAGCTGCACAACGCAGGCGTCAGTGCCTGCGTGAGGGGACGAGCACATCTGAAATGACAGTGACCTGGTGCGTTACAGCTACAGTGGGGTATGTAAGGGATTGATCAGAGGGTAGTGGCAACAATAGCCTGGCAAGTAGCGTCAGAGCCCGGACAGAGTAAGGAGGGCATCCGTGCCCTGAGACACGGAGCAGTGGCAGCGGCTGGTCATTCGAATAAAAAAATATATAATGTTAAGGAAGATGGGGGTCAGGTTTCTCACGGTCAGAGGAGGGACATACAAATTATGGAAAGGGAGAAAACAGGATGAATGGTATGGTCTTGCATCGAAATTAGAGATATTGGTATGAACTAATGTTTTTCAAATTATTTAAGTACCATAGAATTAGATGTAAATGTGTGTGTGTGAGGGTTCTTCAGAGAAATAAAACCGATAGGGTTTGTGTGTATATGAGGAACTGGTTCAGATGATTATGGAAACCGAGAAGTCTCAAGATCTGCAGTTGGCAAACTAGAGACCCAAGAGAGCTAATGGTCAAGTTCTGGTCAAAGGCCAGCATGCTCAAGAAAGAGCCAATGTTTATGTTTGAGTCCAAAGGCAGAAAAAAATAAATGTCCCAGCTTAAAGGCAGGAGGCGTTTTCTCTTGTGAGAAAATGAGTCCCGTTATCTTTTTCAGGCCTTCTATTGATTGGATGAAGCTCACCAACATTAAGTAATCCTTTATTCAGTTTTACACAGTCTACTGTTTCAAATGTTAATCTCATCTGAGAACACCCAACACCTGCACATACACACCCAGAATAATGTTTGACAAAATGCCCAGGCACCCCAATCATGCTGACACATAAAATTAACCATCATAATATGTGTGTTTGTGTTTAAAATACCTAGTACCCAGTACTTGATTACGAAATGCTATTCTCACTTAAAAAGGCTCCTTTTAAGAAATGGCTAAATCGAAGACTGGGCAGGAAAAGTATAAGATGATGCTAGAACATCGTGTTGTGCCATAAAAGAGTGCTCAAAGAATGATGAGGACAAGTCAAAGCACATAGGAACCAGCTTGAAAGGCTCCCACTGGCCAAGACCAGGAAATTTAGCCTCAAAATTAGTAATAATAGTAACAGATTATGACAGCATATGAAATAAACATCCGTGAGCCCGCAGTCATATTAGTTCATTGAAAGTTTGATGAGACAACCTCTCATATTTACATAATGCCAAAGTACATGCACATTAAATGTATTATTAATTACTAAAGACAAAATAGTAACTTTTCATTGCAGAATCCCGGCAGATACTACCTTACACGAATGACCGACATTAACATTAACAGGAATAGGGCAAATCAAATCACAGCCGGTATAACACAATGAGACAAATGCAACATCACTTTTGTGGTATCCCTGAAAGAAATAAAATGCACCTCCTGAATCTAATTATGAAGAAGCCCAAGACAAACCCAACAGAGGGACATTCTACAAAATAGCTGACCTTTATCTTTAAAAGCAACAAGGTCATGAAGTTGGGGGAAGACTGCAGATCTGCTCCACACTGGAGATTAAAGAGATGCGGCAACTCAATGCGACGTGTGATTTGAAACTGGACCCTTCTGCTATGAAAGGCATACTTTTAATAATTAATAAAATATAAATGGGGTCTGAGATTATACAGGAGTGATATATTTATATTAATTTCCTGATGTTCATGGTTTTTAGTAATGTAAGGTACTCTCTTTATAAGAAACGCTTATTGAAGTTCTTGGGGGTGCTAGAGCATCAGGTCATCAGCTTACTCTCAAATTCAGAGAAAAGTTTGTTTTTCCTTTTCTTCCAACGTTTGTCTGTGTTTGAATTTATTGTATTAGCAATCTGAAATATTACTTTTTTTCTTAAGAATACAGCTCTTTTGCCATACTCCCTTATCTATAATGTCAGTATTTGAGTGTGAAAAACCAGTCATTCTATACCTTTCATCTTATAAATTACTAATTATGATTTTTCAAATCTTAAACAAATTCTTGGATTTGGATTTTTATTATGCAAAACCTTATGAAGTAGTGATACTTGGGTACCTCTAGTCATAGGTAGGACATTCTCATATTTCCCTCTCGAATCTCTCTCTCTCTTTCTCTCTTCCGAGACCCTCCCTGTAAATCAACCCTCTTGCCACTTCAGTAAAACTGTTTTAACAGCTGTTATCCCCTATCTTTTTTTCTTTATTAAACTCTGAGGAACTTATCCATCCTTTCTTTCTGTCTCTGACACATTTGACACTCTTGGCCTTTCTCTTCTTCAGACTCTCAAGTCACTTGACTCTGTGACAAGGGCTCCTCACACTCCTCCTGCCTCCCCAGGAATTCCTTCAGAGAGGCATTCCTAGACTCTTTTCCTTCTCATAGTCCCTAAAAGACTGATATGCCTCTGGGTTCTGTTATTATGTCTCATCTCATCCCTTAATGGACACCACTCCTTAGTCATTTTTTCAAAGTCTTGATTGACATTCAAGTGCTTGCTGATAGACCCAAATCTTTACTGCAGCCAGATATTACTCCTGATCATGGACCTGAACAGTGTGCTGCCTTCTAAAAATATCCACATTTCTATCCCTTGAGGATCTCAAAGTCAGTAAGTACAAACTGAATTCATCACCATATCCCATTCTTCCTTAAATCTCTGCCAGGCTTAGTGATTTTTTTTAATATTCCTCTCCTAGTGAATCATATCATCATCTACCTAGTGGCAAAACAAACAACAGAATATCATTTCACATCCTTATTATTTATCAAATTCATCCATTTCTTTCTCTCCTCTTCCATTGGTCAGGCCACAATTCTATCTCCTCTGGATTTTGGCCTCAGAGTTTGTGTCCTGGGTAGAAGTTTTGCCTCTCTCCAATTTGTTTTCATGATGATGCCAGGGCATGCACGCTAAAGCACCAATCTGGCCATAAAAACGATCTGATGGAAAGTCTGTGTTTCCTTCCCTTTGCCTCTGGTTACAAGTGCAAACTTCTTAGCAAGATATGCGTGGTCCTTTTCAGTCCAGGCCCCACTCACCTCTCCAGCTTCATCTTTTCTCATTCTCTTTTATTAATATCATGCTCCTTAGAGTTCTGTCACATAGTCATACTTTATGCAACTTCCAAACTGAAATGCACTTCATACCCCATTTCTTTTCTCTTTCTTCACCTGGGCATAATTAAGAGGCACCGTATCTTCCAAGGAGACTATCCTGATAGCTCCTTGGTAACTGGTTTTTCCCTCAGAATCCTGCGATTATCTCCAATTTCTATCAGAGCATTTATCATACTGTATTACTATTTTCTTTCTTCACTCTCATAGCCAAAATAAAGCTTAAAACCTTTCAATAGCTTTGCTTATCTCTGCCATGTTACAACATTTGAGTTCTCTGCATAGCACTCATTACTGTTGAATATTTTTCTTAATTATTAATTTGTTTATTTCTTATCTGTGTGCCCCCAGCCAGAAGGTAAACTCAAGGAAAACACAGACCTTATCTGCTTTTATTTTTTGTTTTACATATTTCTAATGCCCAGAAAAACACCTCAATAAATAATTAGTTAAATAAATGACTTCCCCATAAGACTACAGTGTTCTTGAAAACAGACTCTATCTTAATACTCTCTATGTGACATTATCCTTGGCATATTAAAGGCAGTAATCTCCCTAATTCATTCAACCGGCATTGTTATTTCTATATGTAATGCAAGGCACTGGGTGATGGATCCAAGTGAGAAAAACACAGTCCAGTGGCAAAAGCTCATAGTCCATAGTCCCAAGGAAAGACCCCAAGTATGCAAACAAAATCCAATTTTTTCCAAATTCTCTAAACATCCAGAATCATCCTTTACTTCAATCATGGAATACAAAATAATTAAAAAACCCATCCAAGTGAAATCTAACATCTTTGTTGATATTGCTAAGAATTCATCAGGGAATGGGGTTTGATTAGTTTCAGAAGTCATTGGTCACCTCTTGTTCCAAATCCATTCCTGGAGCTCCATTCTTTTTTTTGTGTGGGGAGGTATATTTTATTGATTATGTTATTACAGTTGTCCCATTGTTTTCTCCCCTTTATCCCCTCCTCCCCATACCCCATCCCATCATCTCCCCCACTCTTAGTTCATGTATATAGGTTGTACATATCAGTTCTTTGGCTTCTCAATTTCCTATACTATTCTTAACCTCCCCTTGTCTATTTTTTTTTTTTGCTTTGTTTTGTTTTGTTTTGTTTTGTCAACATTTTCCTGCCACCACTTTCCCCAGCCCCACCCACACCCACCCTCAATCCTCCTGCCATTTGGCTTTGTCGATGGGACGTTTATGGATGTTCCTTGATGACCTTTCTCCTTCTTATCTCCTGTTATGCCCTCCCTCCTCCCCTCTGGTTACTCTCAGCTTGTTTTTTATTTCAGTGTTGCTGGTTATATTTTGCTTGCTTGTTTATTTTGTTTATTAGGTTCTACTCATAGGTGAGATCATATAGTATGTCTTTCACCGCCTGGCTTATTTCACTTAGCATAATGCTCTCCAGTTCCATTCCTGCTGTTGAGAAGGGTAGTAGCCCTTTCTTTCTGCTGCATAGTATTCCATTGTGTAAATGCACCATAGTTTTTTGATCCACTCATTTACTATTGGGCACTCAGGTTGCTTCTAATTCTTGGCTATTGTAAATTGTGCTGCTATGAACATTGGGGTACATAGGTTCTTTTGAATTAGCGATTCAAGATTCTTAGGATATAACCCCAGCAGTGGAATTGCTGGGTCAAAAGATAGTTCCATGTTTAGTTTTTTGAGGAAATTCCAAACTGCTTTCCACAGTGGCTGCACCAGTGTGCACTCCCACCAACAGTGCACTAGGGTTCCCTTTTGTCCACATCCTTGCCAGCACTTGTTGTTTGTTGATTTGTTTATGATGGTCATTCTGACTGGTGTGAAGAGGTATCTCATTGTGGTTTTAATTTGCATCTCTCTGATGGCTAGTGATGCAGAGCATCCTTTCATGTGCCTCTGGGCCCTGTGTATGTCCTCCTTGCAGAAGTGTCTGTCCAGGTCCTTTGCCCATTTTTTAATTGGATTGTTCCAAGCTCCATTCTTGATGACTTCATGCTGCCTTAATTCCTATGGCGGTTGCCCATTATCACCCCACAAAAGAATGTCCCTCCTTTATTCCACCAAACACAAACCTATTGTATGGAACTGACCGGTAAGGAAGATTTGAGGATTCAGGGGGAAATTATAATTCAAAACAGAAAACAATTACTACTGTTAAATAGCAGTTCTTAAAGCTCACAGACTTTTCCCAAACAAGGAAGCTCTCAGTAGCCCTTTTTCTCCTTAGTCTCCAATCTGCCACTGTATTACTAGACCCTACCTCCACCCACACAGATCTTTCCCCCCAAAATTTCCATTACTTTATTACCCAGAAATTTTAGCTTCCCTCGTATCACACCTTCTCTCCTCAATAAGTCCACATATCACATTTACAAAGTGACCACTAATAGGTTTCCTTAAACAAAAGCGTTATTCACTCCTCTCGATGGATGAGTGACTCTATTTGAACAGAGCAAGACAAAGCGTAGGTTTTTATCCCTGTGAAATTTCATCGTATTATATTTGGCCCATCATTTCAACCTGTCAAGAGCTTTTAGCATCTTGGTTCTGGCATGCAATATATTCACTATCCCTGCCAACTTCATGTCAAATGTAACTTGCTGGGGTCTCTATCTTCTTATGAACCACCAAAAATGGCTAATAGTTATGTGTCGTTTAGTTAGAGGATTCCAAGAGCTGAGAGACAATAAAAATCACCAAATGAGACATCTACAGACAAATACCTTTTGACCGGGAGTCATGACCTCATGTTCAGGTACATGGGTCCTGTATCTTTTGGCCACCCCTTCACTACTTGTTTTGAGGTGTGGGTTGGTTGCTCTGCCGGGGGAATGAGGCCTATAATGGGTAGATGCCTGAAACAATATTTTCACGTGGCAGGGCCAGGACCCATCTAAAGCAAATGAGAGGCCAGAGACAGAACATTGAAGAAGGCACTCGCTCTCAGGGTCTTTCAAGGGCAGGGTAGCACTTGCACAGCTTCGGGGATGAGTGCCTCCTTAAATTTTGCACCTAGGCTGTCCATTTGTCATCGTAGTCAAGGTCCCACCATAATAAGGAGGAACATTAACCATAGACAAGGTGTCTCTGTCTGAATTTAGTTCTTCTGCCTGAGCTTGAGCTGTCACTATTGCTAGCTGAAACTCCCCAGTTAATAATCCTAGCATTCCTTAAACCACGCTTAAATTTGTCTTTAGTTCATTTCTCTAGAGATCCAGAGACCAGCATTCCTGAGGGGTAGTTCCGGGTATCAGAAATAATAAACAAATTGGCTTAAACCGCCTTCCTGTTAAGAATGTAGACCAAAAGGGCCTTGTTTTGTTATCCAATACAGTTTGCAACCTTCTATGCCAGCCACTATATTATCTTGCTTTCCCCATTTCTTTGCAGTTTGGTCCACCAATGCCATCACTTCCAGGAAAACCAAGTTCAAAATCAGTTCTGGCATATTTAAAAGGTGTGTTGGGATCCTCTTGGCAACCCTGTATTGGTGTATGCAACTAACTTGCTCTGTCCAGACCTGACACTTTTTCAGGTCTGTATTACTGCTACTCTGTGTCCAAATCCTGGCCCACTGAAATGATGGTTAATTGATTGTGTACTATAAGCCACAGCACTCCTCCCTTCCTCTGTCCTCATGCCCATCACTCACCAGTACTGCTGAGTGCCTGTGGTTGTTGCATTCTCTGTCTGTGACATATCTGTGTCTCTCTCTATATCTATAATCTGTTAACCCAGTTGAATACACACAAATCCTTCCCCTTTTGCTTTTTAAATAGTAAGTATTTCACAGTTATTTGATGAATGGATGAATGAACTAATGAGAATGCACAGGAGAACGTAGGCGTGCAACACTCAAGAAGTAATTCTTAAATTAACTGAGTTGCTAACCTACCTTATAAAGTAGGAACACTTGGGAGCCAGGCCGACAACAGTGCTGGGGGCTGAGTGCCTTCAACATAGCTACTCCTCATCAACTACGAGCATTGCTCCACTTGAGCACTCAAGTTGCAAAATTATAACTGACAAGGCCAAAGCCTAGTGAGTAAAGAGGATTCTGAGAAAAATGATAATAATGAATAATATTAATAATAATCATGCATGTGCATGTGTGCATGTAAAACACACACAGACACGAACTCTAAACGGCAGCCAGTCCCAGAAGTACCCAGATTCTTTGCCATGCTTACTCGCTCCACTGCCACCCTTTTCATTGTTCAAATACCAGTAGCAAAGGCAGAGATTCTCAATGAACAGGAGATAATTTATTATGCTAACTTTATATATGACAGATTGTATTGTATCCCTCCTTAGCATCTTAAAATTTGCTCCAACTGGATTAAAATTTAACAGTTATATTTTTGTATTTGCACATCCTGTTATGATGTTTTCACAAGTCCTATTTGCTCTTTCAGCAACTATATTTTAAGGCATCAGGCATTACAAGATGCACTAGGAATACAGCAGTGAAAACATTCATAATTGCTACTTTCGTGAGTTTATTAACTAGAGGATGAGACAGAATCATCGTGTACTTAAGGAAACATTTGGTTAAAAATTCATTTATCTCATCTCCAACAAAGCACCCCCATGAAAATTTTAAGAACTCACTAATTTGTAAAAAAGAGAAGTCATAAACAAATGAGAGGTTTTAGGAAATTTATGGAATACATAAAAGAGATAGAGAAGTGGTAACTGGTAAATTAGGTCAGAAGAAATCCCCAATCTGGAATACACAGAAAAGCTTATAGTCTGATCCTATCTTAATGCAGAATCTAGGCAACACTTGGCCCTGAAAAGTGCCACATTCAACTGAGGGCAAAGTCATGCATGAGGCTAAGAGCAGAAGATATAATGTGTGTGTGCGGCACAGCTGACTACCCCGCACAAATGTATTCAATATCTTCCTAACCACTGAGTGAAGCAGGATCAAAAGCAGCCTTCTATTTACCAGGCAACGAAGTATTTCTCTAAAGAAGCTGAGCAGTCCTAGAAAATCATGAGAAAATAAGTTATTTAAAGTGAGACTAGCATAGGAAATTTAAATGTAGGGTTCCCTCAACAGGAGCCCCTCCCAATCCCACCACTGTTACTCGAAGAGTGCTTACCTGTCAATTAGCACTGTCCACAAAAATAGAGCTACCAATCCGTTTTTCTTTTTCTTTTTTTTAAAAAACCATTTATATGTTTTAAAAAAACAAAAAAGAAGATGCACCAGAAACCTGGAGAAACTTTTCAATATGAGTGACCAAAATAAATGAGCATAAAAACCAGATTAAAAAAGTGAGAAAACAGTAACAAAATACTTCTAATCATTGTCTTCAGAGACTTGAGAAGAAATTGCATCCACCAAACAAGGATAAGGAGCTATAAAAGGAAAACCAGAGAATCAAAAAGAGCTCTTTTATATGATATATATTGTTACCAAAGTGTCATAGGTGGATTGAAAGATAGAGATGAGGGATTTTCCTGAATATGTAGCAAGAAAAAAAATTCAAAAAACAAAACCAAACCAAAAAAAGGAAGACTGAAGATGCAAGAAAATAGAAGCATAGAGAAACATTTCAGAAGGTCCCGACATCTGATTAATAGAATAGAATCTCTAGACATAAAGAACAGACGAAAATAGAAGAGACGAGTGATCAAATAAACAGTTGAAGGTAAATCTTCAGAGTTAAAAGATTCAAAGCCTCCAAATTAAAAGAGGCCACAGAATAATTAAAACAATGAATTCTAATAGACTGCATCTGGGTTCCTAAATTCTGAAATTTTGGAGCACCAAATACATGGGCAGGGTTTTCAAACCTTTCACAGAGGAGAAGTCAGGGCATGTACAAAGGAGAGAGAAACAAGCATGAATATTTTCGTTTCTTTTGTTCTTTGTTTTTATCAGCCACAGTGAATACTGAAAGGTAATAAGGCAATGTCATGGCAGTTCTGGGAGAGAATTATTTTCAACCTAGAGCCATTATGAAGTGAGTCAACAGAATTTTTAAAGAACGTTTTGAACACATGAGGAATCAGAAAAGTTACCTTCCCAAGCTGGCAGGTGAAGGGAAGCCTCAAGATACCAACTGTGTTCAGGTTTAGAAAAGAACAAGTTTCAATGGGGCGAGAGGGGGAACAAGCATGTAGCTATGAATGAAGATAATGAAAATGTCCAACCCTATGGAACTGTTAAATAATCGTGGTCCATCCATAGAGCCTGGTCAAATAAATGTCACACAAGGCTACCTGCTGACATGTTCATTGTATGTTAAGTAATAAAAACAGATCACTAGACAGCAATCTGTTAATAATGTATACATATATATGCCATATATATGAAAAGGCAAATATATATATATGTACATATATACACACAGGAGCGGTAGGCAAAAGTAGGTTTATAGTTGTTTGTGTGGAAAATAATATAATAATTAACAAATAATATAAGAATAAACCCTGTTTTCTGTATTCACAACTGTAAATGTACTTTTGCCCACCCTGTATGAGTGTATATGAGAG
The DNA here is from genome assembly GCA_004026545.1 of Mormoops blainvillei. Classification (NCBI taxonomy): domain Eukaryota; kingdom Metazoa; phylum Chordata; class Mammalia; order Chiroptera; family Mormoopidae; genus Mormoops; species Mormoops blainvillei. The sequence continues at coordinate 25,622 of PVJD01003740.1, forward strand.
AAATAATTTTTTAATTTAAAATAATTTTATTCTAAAATTGTTTTAAGGTAATTTTAGGTTTACAAAAAAATTGAGCTGAAAATGGAGGTCCCACACACCTACTTTCTCCTCTCCCCTCAATTTTTTTTATTATTAACATCTTGTATTAGTGTGACGTACTTGTTACAACTTATGAACCAACATTATCAGTATGATTAACTGAAGTCCATAGTTTACAAGAGCAATCACTCTTGGTGTTGTCTTGTCTTTCAGTTTGAGAAATGATTTTTAATAGTGTTTTTCTCTGGAGTTACAGGTGCTTTTCTTAACATCTGAATTTCATTCCCCAAAAATGAATATATATTAATTTTATAAAACTATGAAGAAGCCTTTGGTCTTTGATGTTATGTTTTTGTTTCTGCTCTTTTCTTTTTATCCTTACCAGAGGATATTTTTTCATTGCATTAGGAGAGAGAGGAAGGGAAAGAGATAAACGTCCATGAGAGAGAGAAGCAATGATTGGTTGACTCCCATATATGCCCAGACCGGGGATTGAACCCACAACCTAGGTATGTGCCCTGACTAGAATCAGACTTGCAACCTTTCATTTATAGGATGATACTCCAACCAACTGAGCCACACTGGCCAGGGCATTATGTTTGTTTTTAAGTAAACTAAACATCCTGTCTCTACTTCCTTATTTTTTTTTAAATTTACTCCTAAACCCTACGCTATCTAGCTTTTATCCCCAAGTCTTCATAAAAGTTACTTCACCACAATAACAGACGACTTCCTCATAACGAAGGTCCATGGGTGCCTTTGTTGTTATTATTCAATCTTCCCATGTTTTTACAATATGATTAATTACTCTCCTCTCCCTTAAATTCTCACTTCCTTTGACTTCCTTAACTTCACGCACTCCTAGCTCCCTTCCTACCACTCAGGACCCTTCCCTGTCTCCTTTCTGGGCCTTCCCTGCAGTGTTAGGGCTGCCAGGGCTCTACCTTTGGCCTTTGGTTGTTCTCCCCATTCTCTGCCTGGACAACCCAATACATTCCCATGAGTTAAACTACAATCTTCCATGCTGTTGACTCTGCCACCTGTATTTCCAGTTCGGATTTCTCTTGGGGTCTCAAAACCCTAACATCAAGGTGCCAACCAAATATGTCCACTTGGATGTGTAAGACTGGGCTTACTATCTTCCTCCTTTGCTCCACGCAAACCTGATCCTTCTGTATTTTCTCAGTTTTTACATACTATTTTCACAAACCAGAAATCGCCATCTGGATTTCTCCCCCTGATTCACCCTATTGTGTGTAAGGTCAGTCTAGGACTCCGAATTTCTCTTGGATTGGCTCCTTCTCACCATTTCTGCTACCATTGCTCTTGTATAGAGCCTTTCATCACTGAAATCTCCCCTACAGTGATACAATAAGTTCTAAGTGACCTCCCAGCCCCCAGTCCTATACAGAGTCTTCTACACACCCCTTCCCACAACACACACACTGCTGCTACAGTGATCTTCCTAACATGCAAAACTCCCCTTTCATTCTTCTGCTTATAATTGATAAATATTTCCCAATTACTGTCAGTAAAAATCTTATCACACAGAGTCTCTTTTGGGAGTTTAATCCTTTCTCTCCAGTAAAGACTCATGTTTCCCATTGCCTCCCAGATTCTCGAGCTCTCTCTGAACACTCCTTCTCTCTCAGAAAAAAACCATCTTCCCCACATGTCTTTTTCACCTGGATCCCCTTATTCATCCTTCTGGAATGAACTTAAGCAGTTCCTCAAGGAAGTCTCTCAGCATGCCCCCAACTTATAGTTTTTATTTGTAAGGGTTTCTTGTGTTAAATTGTGATATATTAATAAAAAGGAACTTCATTCTTTGTTTTATTAGGTTGAAAAGTGAAACAGTGTTGTTTGTAGGTCATATATAACTTCATGTAATATATAAAGTTACAGCAACTTTATATAATTTAACTTGATATATCCCAGCACTTACCACAATACCTAACACTTAATAAATGTTAGATAATGTTTTATTGAAAGAATGAATAGATTTTACCAATATTGAGTGAGGAAAAATTATTGACATCTGGGGTTTGAGATTTATCTGCTCAGTTTAGAAATAAAACAATAAATCCTTCATTATTATAGAATAAGATCAAATATTTAGTATTTTAAAATTAGAAACTAAACCGTCATCATTTAAGTCAGTGAATCATGTTAAATTAGTGATTCCAGCCATTCTGTTGTTTTAAAATCTATCCCCAAATCTCTCTAATCCAAGAAAGGAATTATTAATTGGAAGAGGGGACAAAATAAAAAGCAAGCAAAACTGTATTTATTCTCTTAGTATATAAATTACAGAGTTTTTTTAAACATGATCTACATGAAGAGATTTTTTTCATATGGAAGAGAGAAATAGATTGGTTATTAAATATTCTGTCTTCTGCTTCCCCACTGTTAATTTTCAGTTAACAGTATGTGGTAAAACCAAACATTTTTTCAATTATTCCTCGCTTACATAGACATTTAAAAAACAGTTACCTGCTGAATTGGAAATGAAAATAATATTGATTGAACACAAGGAAATCAGTTAGACCTTTTGTGTTTTATATCTGTTTGTTTCCTACTAACTTTCAACGAGTTGACTGATTTTGATCAAATTTGCTCCACTTCATTTTCAAGTATCAAGATCAAATGCAATCTTAGAAGACATCTTCTGATATGCAAATTTTGTCTTCAGGAAAGTCTAACCTTCAGGTAAGACTGAAACATTTCTTGCGCAAAATCACGATGTAGATCCAGTATGTTCCAGGTAGCCTTTTACATTTTCTCTCTGTGTCATGTCTCTTTTCCTTCCTCATGGGCTCAGACACATTTTTAATTAGAAATAGAAAGGTCTTTCTCCTGACATAAGAAGTGCAGGCTTCAATGCCAAGAGCAAGAGATAATAGAGACAGGCAGGCTTTCCCACTACCCCTGAAAGCATTTTAGGCTTCATCTTGCTCTGTGAAATATGGAACGTTATTTGTAAAAACATAGGAAATTAATTTAACCTCTCTGAGCTTCTGTTTTGTCATCTGAAAAATGAATTAAAGTACTACCTATCTCAAACTTTTGAAGATTATATAAGAAACTGCATAGACAGATCATAACAGAGTATCTGACATGTAGTGACTGCTTGATAACTGTCACCTACTGATATTATCTATTCCCAAACAGATGATGTCTAGTTTATCATTTCGAATCAGAAGCAGAGATTCTATACTCTGACTTCGGCAGGCTTGTGTATCCATGAACCAGATCCCCTCATTGGTAATATCCTGCATAAATATTATACAATAATACAATCAGAAAACTGATATTGGTATAATCCACAGTTTATTCAGTTTTTGCTGTTTGCATGCATGTATTTGTGTGTGTGTTTGTGTATGTAGTTTGATGGAATTTTATTATATACATGGATTTGTAAAATCAAAGCAATCAAGATACAGCCAGTTTCACCACACACTCCATGGAGATACCCTCTCTAACCTCATGTGCTCTCCTCACTTGTCATGCTTACCTTCTGATTGGCAAATAATCTTCCCTTTATCTCCATACTTTTATTATTTCAAGGATATTGTATAAATGGAATCACATGTGTAATCTTTTAAGATTGGCTTTTCATATTCAGCATAATTTTCTTGAGATACATCCAAGTCATTATGTGTAGCTATAGTTTGCTCCTTTTTATTCCTGCATAGTATTCCATGATCTGGAGGTGACTCAGCTGTTTTAACATTGGTTAAGAAATACAAGTTGCCTTAAGTTTTTAGCTATTAGAAATAAAGCTGCTGTAAAGACGAATTCCAGGTTTCTGTGTGAACATAAGTTTTTTTAATGCTCAAGTTAAAATTTATATGACTTCTGGACCAGGGAGAAAGAAGCAGGGGTCTGGGATTTCAATGGGGAAGTAGGGAATTCACAAGTAGATGAGAAGGAGAAAACTTGTGGTAAATAGATTCTTGCTGGGATGCCCAGAAATAATGAGACACAGAAGGGAGTCTAATAAACGGGGCTTGCTAGATTTCACCCTGTCTGCCACACTTAATTCATGTATGCTGAGGTGAATAGCTAAAATGAATAGTTAGTTCCCTTTCCTTAAGCAGGTTTTTCTATCTGAATTCCTTTAGGTGATTAAGGTGGAGTGTCAAAGGTTCCAAGTCTTTTGCTTAATAACCAACTTAAAATTGCTATCCAAAATTGTATATGTGGAGGTGGTAAACTTTGGTTCCCCTCACAGTGAAAGACACAAATCCATGTTTGAACTCTTGCAGGTAATAATTTACCTTTATTTTTTACTAGACTTACACTCATTTTTTCCCAGTGAATTTAATCAAAGACTTTATTTTGAGGTGAAACTCTGAATGTGAACAAGTTGTCCTGGCAATTGGCTTTTATCTTCCTAGGAATTTGGTCAACAAAAGTACTTGGTAAGTGTTCACATACGCTGAGAACTAAATGAGGTGCTACATAATTAGAAAGAAGTGACTATGATTAATAGCAGTCAGAAAAACATTCTTCTTAGAAGAATCTAGAATTCCCACGTACTTTGCCTTGCACTTTCTTTAGCTTCTTGAAAAAGATATAAAGTCAATTATGTAGAGGAAGCTATTAGTAACCAGGATATCTGAGAGAAGAACATTCTGAAATATGACTTCTCAGAAGAAATTGATTGCTAATAGCCTTTAAGTTCAGTACATTTCAGATAAGATTCCTAAAACCAAAGCTCTTCTTCCACTTTATCTCTCTATATAAATATATATATGAGATCTTATGATCACTTCATTCACCTAAGCAGCCATACTGCACAAAAAACAGGCAAATTTTGGACTGAAAATATATCCCTCTTGGAAGGGAGCCTTGAAAGGACGTGCAGTGAGAGCTTCATCTCCTGACTTAAGTGCTTTTCAGCTCCTGGAATGATCTGCTATTATTTCTTTTTGTGCCTCACTGAATATTTCTCACTTATTCAGTTCCGTTAATTCCCAAGAAGCATTTTTTTTCCCTTCTTTCTTTGGTTTTCCTTCCCTCGTCAGAAAGAAACATCACTCTCACAGTAGGTTTTTTTTTCTCTTTTCTGCGAGAATAGAGAGTTCTAAAATTATTGCGTTGTGCCAGGTGGTGATGTCTTTTCAGCCTTTAATGAATACTGTTGACAGAACTTAAGCCATTGTTACAAAACATATAGTTTATAGGCTCCTAATATGTAAAGTTCACTTTATTCTTATGGTGCATGATTCAAAACTGTTCCAATTTGTGGGTAGCTATGAAGAGGCAAATTGTGTTTGAATAGTCGGGGCGGGGGGGGGGGCAGAGCTCAGCGCTCTGGAACAGAAAACTGCAGGAGTTTTTCAAATGTTAAAATATCCGTAAGTATTTAGAGAAATATAAGTGTGCATTGCAAATGTCAAAGAAAGTTTATTTACACAGAAGGATCATGGTAACTAACTAGATCAAAATTAGAAGAATAACCATCTGAACAAATTACATGACAGGGACATTTGCACTTTGTCCTTAAATGAAGTTTAGCAATTATTTTTTCAGATTCTCCCCTTGAAGAATCACACAGAAAATCAGGATGGAGGGCTTAAATGGCCCACAGATATAAACACATCCCTGAAAAAATGAACTTTGGGCCTTTGCTATTCCTAACCACCACTAGCAACAGAAATCACCATTTCCAAAGACCACTTTTTTCCCTGGATTTCTGGCTTTGCTGGAATTCCTCAATGCCTTTAAGTATAAGTATTGTTCCTCAAATAAATACTCCCCCTCCCCAGGAAGTTGCTTCCTCATCACCTATATTCAGTCCTCATAGTGAGCCAATATTTTTACCCCTAAAATTTGCACCCATTGGCTTTAGCTCTGCCTTGTTATACCACACAGAAGAAATCTAATCCACCTTCTGTGTGAAAACACTATACTCAAAGACCACACATCGTGTGCCCTCCCTCAGGGCTTCATTCCTGTAAAGTAAACATCCCCTTCTCCTACAACCATGGGATATGGTTTCTAGACCACGAGCTACTCCAAACACCCCCCTCTGGGTACCCTTCAGGAATCCCTTCAACAATCCTGGAACAGATGATTCCTGGTGAGGTCTAATCAACTCACAATCCAGCATGACCACTTAGACTCTTTCTATAAACCGAGCCTAAATCACAGGAGCCTTCTTAGAGAACACATCTGCTCCTTATTCACTGACTCGACAGTTGGCTAAACCAAATATCCTCTGTCCTAGAACTGTACCGTTTGACTTCTAAACCCAAACATATAACTTTGCATCTAGACTTTGTACATGTCTCTGTTATATTTACCTGAATATTCTAGTCTTTTAAAGTTATATTTGATTCCTGTTTTTTCATTCAACATATTATTTTTCCTAATTTTTTAATCTCTGAATTTTATTAATACACCACTGATATATTTTTCTAAATTCACTCATTTAAACGGTTGACTAAAACAGAAGAAAACAGAGCTTTTTGTTATATTCCCAACAGAAATATACCAAGATTGACATTAATCTAATAACCCTTCCCATTCTCTTTTGGGAATAGCCACTCTGGTCCAACTATTCTGGCTTGAACTTCAGAAATAATCACCTCTCTCTACTCTTTCCTTTAAACATTGGGAGAAAGTTTATCAGTACCACCAAGTTCTTACAGACTATACACAATCACTTCTCCCAGATGTACAAAGCCAAATGATGTGGCGAGTACAGCTGAGATTGTTGTTAATTATGAGCAGTAGGATGAATACATATGGGGATTCTTTTTGGTTTCAGGGTCCTTTCCATAGTATATCCTGTACATATATTGTTCCAGCTGTCCTATACTCAACAACAACAACAACAACAAAAAGCTATTGTTTGACCTTAAAACAAATTCTGTGCGGTCTAAAAAGGTAAAATTAGAATCGGTGACTCTCAGTTTTAGGAAGAATGATAATGGCTCACTATGAGTAATGACTATGGGTGATATGGAGGTAATTTCCTGGGTGGAGGCAGTAGTTGTCTGACATGTTCATACCTAAAGGTGCTGAGTTATCGCAGGGAAAGAAGACAAGGGTTTGTTTCATTGTATTACCTCTCTGTATTGTATCACTCCCGGTATCTATCCTATGTGCAAGAAAATGAACCAATGTCCTCATCCTACCCACCATCCCTCTGCCATGTGCCTAGCCCAAATCCTTCAGCACCAGGAATCCTCTCATGCGCCAGATCTTTCTTTATCGCACCCACAGCCAAACTGAGACCATATATTCCATGTTGGAAGTTCTTTTAACATGGGATGTTGAGTATATTACTAAGTCAATCTTATATATGCATTTGAGTTAAAGTGTCAATACTACAATACTTAAAACATCAACACATCAATTAATATTTGCATTTTAATAAAAGCTGACCATGCCCTGAACCAAGGAAGTATACATTGTCCACATTGTGGGTTCTTTCCATCTGTGTCAAGAAAGTAACTGTGCTCCTCCACTGACAGGCTGGCTGGCCGGCCCTTAGACCATCAGTGTCTTCTGCATAGGCACGCCTTCAAAGTGGAATTGATTACTATTTTTATCTTTACTTTATGTATTAATGACCAGCCCTGTTAACCTTCCCTAGTTAGAATTAAATAGATGACTTTATTTCAAAATCTGCCTGGCTAATAGAGAGTTTTTGCTCCAAAGTTCAGTTTTCTATGTGTTTAAAACATAATGAATTTTTTGGTATATTTTATTGAGTATGCTATTACAGTTGTCCCATTCCCCGCCCCCTTTATCCCCTCCCCCAGCCTGTACCCCATCCCATCATCCCCACACCTCTTAGTCCACGTCCATGGGCTGTACACACCAGTTCTTTGGCTTCTTAATTTCCCACACTACTCCCAGCCTCCCCCTGACCACTTTTTTTTTTTCCTGTCAATATTTTCCTGTCACCACTTTCCCCAGCCCCACCCACCTCTACCTCCCACCCTCAATCCTTCCCCCCATTTGGCTTTGTCAATGGGTCCTTTATGCATGTTCCTCAATTACCCTTCCCCCCACCTTTCCCCTGTCATCCCCCTCCCTCTTCGCCTCTGGTTACTGTTAGTTTGTTTTTTATTTCAATGTTGCTGCTTATAAATGAGATTAAAGCATCAGAAACATTTCAAAAGGCAACTATCCACAAAAACAATAGTAATAAAACCAATACCACCAAGGCATTATAGCTACCCGCCCTGGAATGTCAGCTTTCATTATAAAAGATCTCAAACACCACCACTGAATCTGCATCCCATCTTCACGTTAAAATGTAATCAAAATTTTAAAACTGTCATAACATCATCTGTTCCCAAAAAACAATTTGCCAGATCTTGAGTGTTTTATGATACTTTTCACCCAATTTAATTGAAATTAAACTAGTTCATATGCATGGAAACATAAATACATATTTTTAGATTGTTTAAAAGAAATTTCAGTCAAAACTTTATTAGTCTCTTAACTCTGGAGATCCTAGCGAGCTTACCAATAAAAGGACTTGTTTTCAAAGGTTTGCATCTCATGATTTATTAAAAATACATATCATTAACATGTACAAATCAGTTTCATAAGGATTTAGAAAGGATTTTGAAAAGTCATCTCTCTTTTTTTTTTTTTTTTTGGTATATTTTATTGCTCATGCTATTACAGTTGTCCCATTCTTTTCTCCCATTTATCCCCTCTGCCCTGCACCCCATCCCATCATCCCCACACCTCTTAGTTCATGTTTACAGGTTGTCCATGTCAGTTCTTTGGCTTCTTAGTTTCCTATACTGTTCTTTGAAAAGTCATCTTAAACTTTTCACTCCATAGGTTTAAGCCAAAGCTAAACTCAGAGAAATGAGTAGCTTTTATTTTTATTGAGACTCACAAAAAAGATTTCACAACCAGGAGCATCCACAGTGTGTCATTATTCCTGTTAAAATAACAACCTAGTCACTGACCGAGATCACAACAGCCTTTGCCTTCTGAAACTTTTCTTTCTGGCTGTTCTTGTCTTCTAGTGCAGGAAGGAATAACTCCCTCTATCCTGATGCGTAGTGTACGTGAACTACGCATACGGTAGCTCTTCCGGGTTATTGTGAGCTGTCTTTTTCTCAAGCTCAAATTCAGTAAGGACCCCAGAGGAAGAACAAATTTTTACAATATCTGTCTCCCAAAAGGTTTGTTTGTGGAGGCTTAGTATGTCTCAAATTAACCACTGAATGTCTTTCACAGTGATGGTGAGGATTTTACTTTCCCAGTCACTGCCAGTCTCTTCTTATCCCCACTTTGTGGGAGGACGGCAGGTAAGAGCAAGGACTATCGAATCATATCACGTGGGTTCGAATTATTAACTGTTTGCAATACTGGTTAATTTGGCAAGTCATATAAAATTTTTTAGTTTCTGTTTCCCTCTTCATAAAATGAGGATGATGATAAGATTGATCTGAGGAATTACTACCAAGATGTAGATGATTTAGTCCTGAACATGTGTAAGCATTTCAGAAAAGTTAGTTTATTTATCATCATCATCATTATCCTCATAGTTTAATTAAATAACTCACTCTGGGTCATAGAATATAGGTTTAAGCTAGACTGTCTGACTCTAAACCCCAGATTTTTCACACACCATGCCGTCTCCTTTACACAGAACCTTGAACTACATAAGCAAAGGACAGAAGATAAAATAAATCAAAAATCACTGGGAACTTGAAAGTAAAAACCACACATATCGAGAATCAGCATGCTCTAGTTAAGTGATTCTAGTGTAAATGTTACCAAGTCATCATTTCATCAACCACATAGGAGAACCTCAAATCTCCAATAATGTGACTTCATATCTCACCTTCACAATAACCTGTGCATCAGAACGGCCTGGTACCACGAATTCTGAGCACAGGTTAGAGAAGATCAGTGTTTACTCAGACCACTGAGCTACTAAATACAAACCTGGGACCCAGAGTCAGGTCTCAGCCTTCTAAACTTGAAGCTTCTACAACTGCTTATTATCCTTATTTCTTACCATAAATTATTTGATTGAAGCCTCACTTTACTTTTACTGTTGTGCTCATAGTGGGTTGACCCTGCTCAGTAAAATGGGTTGATTACATTTCTCAGAGGAAGCCAGTATACCAGTTGAACGTTATTGATTGGAAATCATTTCCCCACTCCAAATGAAAGAGAGACTTTTGCTTTTTATGCTACCCATGAGTTGTTTTTTTTTTTTTTTGGCAGGTTCTAAATTGACTCTGTTAACATTGACCATAATGGATTTGGCTATTTATTAACCAGATACGCAGTCCCAGAATCATTTTAGTCAGCACCCCATATTAGCAGTCTTGGCCCTGATTGTAAGTTTCCTAAGTAGTAACACTGGCTATATGCCTTCCAATATAGTTGGTTGAGTCTAAACCATGCTGATCAATTTTTTTCTTCTCTTTAGCAATCTGTGTTTATAGTACTATGCCTCACTAAGGAATTTTTGATTACAAAAGATTTGCTTATATAAAGATTTTGTAAGCCTAGTGAAGACGGATTTTAGTATAAAACCAGATTATCTTACAGACATATGTAAGAACATTCACAAGTGCATTTATTAATATTTGACACCCTTAAAAAACTAGTGTGAAGGGGGAAAGCATCTGTGGTGAGATGAACATACGTAGCAAGCTTCTTGTTGCTTGCCTGAGACTGTTGATCTGTCAATATGTATGCTGAATAATTACTCAACTTGCAAGTGTTAAATCTGAGGGATCTGCTAAGATAAGTACAGTAAAATAGAGTAGTTAGTACCACTAATAGAAACTATTAAAATGTATAGAGAAAGATGTTCTCAACTCAGTTTACAGTTACCCTTGCTCAACTGCGAAAGAAATCGTGGATAGAAATTGCTTCAGTCAGTATTTAAGAATTTGCAACAAGGGCATAAAAGAAAGGCGATGTTCTCATTTCTTATGGAAAATGCTTCCGTACACCGTGATCATTATTGCAAAGAAATGGAAAAACCGTTAAGTGCATTAGAAGCAGAATGAACAAGATATGGAAGCAAATTAAAGAGACATTTAGGCTTTGGGGGGAAGGAAAAGTAGACATGTGTTTACTTAATTTCAACATTACTTAACAGAGTGCTGATATTATAGCTGGCATGCGGAATGTGCCTCCTTTGAAAGTCTGAATTTGGACTATAATGCTACACAAGAGTTTTTTCTTCAAACACAAACATAAACATACACCAGCAACAACTCCATCTCCTCAAAGCATTACTATATAAAGTTTCATTTTATGCCTAGATATTTTTAGAAGAAACGGCATCCTTTGCCAACACTGTATAGAGTGATTATTTAGCTGCTTTTAAGCGTTATGTATTCACCCAAAACGTTGCTCTTGTTCAAATGTATTATAATTATTCTAATAGAATGTGTGGCTACATCTCAAGATGCTTTATTAAACCAATTACTCATTAAAACCTTTATTGGCTCTTTCTTTTTCACAAGTAGGAGGCAGTTGGAAGTACATCACCACCAGCTGGAGTGGGAAACACTTGCTCTGGCTGGGTAACACTGACAATCAGGGATAGGAAAGCTCCCCCCAAAACTCTCTAAAAATGGAGAAAAGTGCACACTCTCCTTGTTTTGTCTTTCTGATAGGGATATTAGAGAGGCAACGTATGTAAGCAACATTTCCCAGGTTGCTGCCCCCAAACAAGGGTAGCCGTCATGCCACAGCAGCAGCACACGTCACTGTCACACCATCCCCCTCTCACTTGTAGACTCTGTGGTAGCCCACAGCAGTGCCCTGCCTTGCAGTTGGCCCTGCTAGCCTCCATTGCCACGATCATAAACTAGGAAGCCTCCCTCCCACATCTGCTCCCAGGGTTCTTTGCTCTCTAGCAGCACTGTTTCTGATTCTCACAGTGGCCAAGATGAGTGGTGCTGGGGAGAGGCCATCCTATGCCCCTAACCCAGGCCTCTGACACTCCCCTCCAGCTCCCCCATCTCCACATGTCATGCTGCTGACACCTGGTTACATAGCTGAAAAGCTGTTTTCCTCAGGAAACTGTCAGCTTGTTTGTGTCAGACCGCTGCCCAGAGGTAGAGCATGAGCTTTGCCCTGAGTCTGCCTCACTGAGGTGCTTCTCCTCAATACTGCTCCCAAATGAATGTAGACCCTTCAGAGATTCACATGGCATTCTTCCTCCCACGCTTTGGCGGTTGTGCCACTTCTCTATCACAGGAGCTAGGAGAAACCCTCCTGCAACGTCACCCTTAACATTGGAAGTGGCTGGTTCTCCTTTTGCTTCTGCCCGGAAGATAATCTTCCACCATCTCATTATTTATTCCTGCTGCTATCTGCATCATCATTCCAATTGTTCTTTATGTTTTTCTTATGCATTTGTTCCTTTCATTGAAAACCTAAATTAGCAAATAAGTAGAAAGAAGTGAGAAATGAGAAGGAATGGTACAGTGATGCTTTCTTGAGGGTGCACCACTAAGACTCCATAGCTGAGCATGGAAGCGCTGGCTCACATGTGTTTGGTCCCCAGATCCCATGTCTGTCTTCCCTGTACTCCAATGTTCTACTCTATGACTCAAATGTTCTCCAGAAGCAGTATTACAGAACATCCCCCTCTGTATTTTAACTGGGAAGAAACTATTTCTCTTGATCTTGCAGAAGTCTTCAATTGGCATCCTGTGAGTGACTCAGTGTTGCTTTATAATCCTAATTTTAATGCCAACAGACAGAAGGTTCGGTCAGGTTTAATGTCTCCACTACTCCCTCTTGCAACACACTTTGCTGGCTTCACTTATTTGCATGATCTGAGTTTTAGGCTCCTATGGACAATGTCCCATTAAATCTCCATTGCCTTTGTCACTGTAGAATCACTAGTATGCTAACACAGTGCCTGGTACATAAGAAGTACTCAATAAGTATTGGATTTATAAATGAATAAATACAAACCTTCATTTGAAAGAAATGTATGTGAGGGTAAAGATATAGATGTAAAAATATAATAAAATGTATTTCAGTAATGAACTATACTAAGATGCGATTACATAGTAAAGTATACCTCAAATTGTCATGCTTCCCCCAACACCAATACATTCCTGAGTCACATTTCAGTACTGAAATTTGATCAGTCCCTGAATAATATCATGTTTGCCCATCCTGGCTCAGTTCCATGTATCTTACTTATGATCCCCCAGTACCCTGTTCTCAGGGCTTACAGGGAAGATATTTACTGTATTTGCCTATTACCGTCCCTAAATCCTTCACACTAGTGTGTATCCGATGTGAGGTCAGGGTATCCCTTCTTGTGTCCTATTCAGAGCTGTCTCTGCAGCACCCAGGGAAATGGCTAACTTCCTAACACCTACTGGGCTCTCAATTAACATTTTTTGAGTGACTAAATGGATGCTTGATTGCCTCAAAGTCTTTCTGGGTTTTAGTCCCCATTCTATTTTCTTGACCTTTATGCGAAGAAAGATCAGTCAAAATTACAACCAAACAAAAACATTGAAAGAAAAAGGTCCATCTTTTTATTGGTTTGCAATTCTTTATATCTGCTCTGAAACAATGAAAGGTGAAACTGAGTATGTGTACTTGTGTGTGGAAAGGGAAGAGAGAGCCCAAGAGAACTGGCTTGAGTAGGGAACTTGAACTTGTGCTTCCCAGACTATAGGTTTTCTCTCAGGGGTAACAGTTCAGCTTCTGATCTGTGAGAGGTGATGTTCTGTCAGGTGAGAGACAGAACAAAGAAACCCTTGCCTTCATGACAGCCTGCACCATCTGCCAGGAAGCTTCTCCTCAGGACCAGATGTGAACAGGGTAGCTCCCTTACTCTGACTAGCCCTTCACAGCTTTTAGCTATCTCTGTTCTGCCAAAAGCAACTTCATACTCCTCAGTGATCTTAACAAAGCAATTTTCGATAGAAGTGTTTTTTTCAACTTCAACAGACTTTTCTCTACTATTTTATCAACTTTTTATTTTGCCCATTGGGTTAAAATCCCCAGATGTCCCTTTGAGCTTAAAGACCGTTCTTAGGAAAAGGCTGACATTCCCCTGCCTAAAGCCCAAACACCCCTGCTTTTCGCCACTCAGCCAAACCCTAGTCTGAGGTGTCTCCCAAGAGAGCTATAAGGGCAGACACAAAGATTACTCAGGAAATCAGCTGGAATAATGTTACCATCTTATGTTTAGGTCCATTGAGGTGCTCAGCAAGAAAAACTGGACATTAAATTGCAGAGTCTTTGGTAAGGTCATGCTATAGAATAAGAAAGAAAATGTATTGACAAGAAGATAGAATAAAGGAAATTTTTCCACTTTTATTTTATTATAAAAATCAGTATTGAGTTGACAACTTGTCCCATTAAATTTGGTTGTCAAAGCTGGATGACTTTCTCACAATCTTTAAAACTCTGAGATTTGCCACTATTGAGGAGGAACTAATTGTTCCCAAAATATTTTATGCAATGGCAAATCATTACAGTAAGTGCAGCCTCCTCAAACAACTTTGTATAATGACAGAATTCCAATCGTGCAAGTTTGAGTATGACTAGTTTTCTAAAAGTCTACTTTAATTCTGTATGTCTTATCTGTTCAAATATTTGTTATACAAATACATAAGGCTATCTATGTTTTTGTATATATTCTACTTAGTGCTAACAAATTCAGTGTTGTTTTAAACCTGCAATTCAGAAGTATACTTTTTAAAACTGAAATTACAAACCATATTTGACTCTAACATATATAAATGATCTTTGAAATAAAAATTTAATTGGCATGATTTCAAAAAATCTATAATCTTAGAACATTTTTCAGGGTGATAATCTTAGGGAGAGTTGGCAATGTACTAAGTGAAGCAGCACGAAAGCAAAAGCTGAGGCTATGAAAATAGAGAGACACTGATGAGACATCCGGGTGGGGGGCTGAATTCATAAACCACTCACCAAATTCGGGTCTTTGTTATCTGTCACCAGTACCAGCTTATGAACCTGAAGATCTACATAGTTTAATTTCAGAGCAATGTTTTCATCAAACAAAAGTCAAAACAACCAGCGCAAATTTCTTTAATTTTAATTTTTGACTCAAAGTGTTTACTTTCATTTTTCAAAAACCATGAAGAGAATCCAGGTATATAGAGTTAAAATAGCATATTGAGATCCCACACGTCCCCTGCCTCCTCCCCTCATACCTTGCTGCATTGCTCCAGTATCCCTCTCCAAAGTCCCCCCAAATCCCTTTCCTTCTCCTCTTTTTTCCCAGCCCTTGCCTACCTTTTGAGCTTTGTAACCCCTCCACTTTTCTTATCTCTCTGGTTCTTTGTTCCCCTTCTTGACATCTTTTTTAAAATCACACAATTCCAAAAAACTAGTTGGGCATTTTCAGATCATTTCTGAGGGCTGGGGGAAGGAAGTCACTGATGCGCAAAGCCAAACTTCCTTTCATAGGTAGATGGAAAAAGCAAAACTAGATTCACAATTTTTGTCTTAAAAGCAACCAATCTTCCTGCCTTAAGTCTCTTCAAGGTTAGATAGTGTGGAATGGCAAAAGATGGGAAGAGAGAGGCACATACCGAGGATTACTCAAATGGTTAATGTAGTTGACTGAATGCTGCTAATAAATGACTTTGGTGTGGCTCATAAATCTCCACTTCCCACATGGGAGTATAAAGAAGGATCCTGATTCTTCGGTTCTTGGTCCCTGAACTAGGAACTATTGGAACCCATCATAGTACCTTTGACTTTGAAAGTATAAGCTTGCATGCTCTCTTTAGTAACCATTATATTTCTTTCACTGTGGCTACATAGATGTATTTCCTTGGTACAGTGTTTAATATCATTGTGTAAACTACTTATAGACACCCTGAATCCAGCATGGGATTTTCATTGTTTGGGTTGTTGGTTAGAGTGCAAACAAATGCATGACCCTGGTACTTTTCTCCCTATTTTTTTCCTGGCTTGAATCTGCATGGTGATACAATTACCTATGCCATTAATTATGTGGTGTGTGTGAGTGTGTGTGTGTGTGTGTATGTGTTTCAAGAGTTAATCAGCATAAAAGACTTGTAAATGGTTGCCTTGAGAATTTTTGTTGATCACAAAAAACTTTTGAATTGAACTTCTCTCCTCTGAAACCAATACATTTGAACTTTAATAACTATAACTAGACTTGCATTACTCTTCAGTATAGAAGATCTGAAATTCTTTGACACCTCTTTGTCATTTCTGATCTCAAATAAACTCTATGCTTATACCTATAGAACACATTCTCTCTATTCCTGAAAATTTTATTAGGTTTTCCAAATGTTGCAGAAAATTTCTTCATGTCATCATAGTTTATCACTACAGTCCTGTTATATTTATTAATAGGTCAGCAAAATTCAAGTTTAGGCAAGATTTATGTGACCTTTTTTAGAAATAAGGTTTTCAGATTTGAAAATACTTAAGATGAGTTCATACTGCAATAGGTTGGCCTCTGAAACCTATGACTAGTGTCTTTCTAAGAAGACAAGGCACACAGAGACACAGAGAGGAGAATGCTATGTGAAAAAACAAAGATAGGATTGATGAGCCAACAAGCCAAGGAATACCAGGAATTGCCAGCAACCATGAAAAGTGAAAGAGACAAAGAGGGTTCTTCCAAAAGCTTTCAGAGGGAAGATGCCCATGCTAACCCTTTAATTTCAAACTGCTATCTTCCAGACCGTGGGAGAATATAGTTCTTTTGTTTCCAGCTGCCAAGTTCTTGGTGCTTTGCTGCAGAAGCTCTAGGAAACTAACATAGGAGTGCAGGCACCTGAAAGAGGTCTCAGTGGCCAAAGCTGGAAGAATTTAAACAACAAAACAAAATAACACTAGATTATAAACCAAAATATAAAATAAATATCTGTAAGTTTATGCAGGTATAAGTGACTGCATAAATAAGTATGTAGAGAAAGAGACAAATATCCCATGCAGAAGAAATCCAAACAATGTACTCTAATTTCAAAGAGTTGGAACATAATTTCCAATCCTTAAATAAAAACTATGCATAGTAATTTTATTTCAAAGAAGATAGTATAGAAAAGTGGGGAAATTTGATAAATATTGCTTTAGTCAAGAAATCAAGCTCAACATCAACAGCTATGTCATGTCGGTAGTATGTACCCTTAATATCATGAGATGAAAATAGCATTTTACCTCTGTGGTCTTCCTTCCAAAAACACACAAATCCAATCTAATCATGAGAAAGACACCAGACAAATCTCAATTGAAGGACATTCTAGAAAATATCTGATCAGTATTCCTCAAAACTTTCAAAGTCATCCAAAACAAGGAATGTCTGAAGAACCGTCACAGCTAACAGTAGCCTAAGACCTATAACCACATAATGTGTTCTCACGGATGGGATCCTGGAACAAAAATGTCATTAGCAAACACTAGGAAATCTGGAGAATCAAGATGGCAGAGGAGTGAAAGGAAGTCACACTGACCTCCTCCCAGGACCAATCTGGAATTACAACTAAATTGTGGAGAAATCACCTGGAAAAAACAACTGAACAATAGCGAGGGAGAAGCTTTATAACCTCAGACAGAAAGAAGAATCAGCTTCAGCACAACCTGAGTGGTAACAAGTGTGGCAGAGACTCAAGAAGGCTGGCTGGTAACCCCCAAGTGGCAGCACCAGAGGGATATTTAAGTGGCCAGTTGGATTCCCTGAGAAGAACAGGGTCTAAATCATAATGCTGGATCCCCAACCTATAGCACCAGAGCCCAAAAAGTACAAAGATAACAGCCAGCTGGGAAAAGCAGCAGGGCTGCTCTCTGCCAGACATGGGCAGCTGGACACTGAAAGAGTCATTTAAAGGGCCAACACAAAATTTTCATCTGTAGCCACTTACCCTGGGCTCCAGCAAAGGTGGGGGCAGGGTGGACTAGAGACACCTGAGGAGACACTGGGGATGGAGGCTTTGGGGAGAGAACTGAGAAAGTAGCCTACAGGATGCTGGTGCTGAGTCATCTCCCATGTGGCAGCAGCCATCTTGGTCAGGCAGACCACTCCCCTGAGTGGAAGCAGCCTGAGAGGAAACAATAGCCCTGCCCCTAGGAGAGACTCTGCCATGGCACTATGGTGCTTAAGGTTGACTGCTGAGTGCACAGTGGCAGCCACAGACAGTAGATCCCCACAAAGAGGGGGCAGAGTGGACTAGAGATACCTGAGGAGAGACTGGGGATGGAGACTTTGGGGAGAGAACTGAGACAGTAGCCGCGAGGATCCTGGTGCTGAGTCATCCCCTATAAGGCATCAGCCATTGAACTCACACAGACTACTCCCCTCCAAGCAGCAGCAACCTGAGGGGAAACATTAGCCCTGACACCAGGAGGGATTCTGACTGGCTCTATGGTGCTTAAGCCTGACTGTTGAGTGCACAGCGACTAGATTAACAACTGAAGGAAACAGCCACAGACAGTAGAACGTGGGATGTCTCAAACAGACTGCCCAGGGTCAGGTGGGGTCAACATCTGACATCACCAGAGGTGGATCCAAAAAGAAAAAACAGAGGTAATATGAGAGGCTATTCAGATGAAATACACTGTGGTCTTCTCCATGATTTGTAATATTTTCTTTACTGCATAGCTTTTTAACTTCCATTTCTTATGCATCAAGTTGGTGCATATTAAGTCACTAGATTCTATACTATAGTTTATTTCTCTTCTTCCTTATATTAGTCTTAATCTCTTTACAGCCTTTTTAATACTAGTTCATTTGCTGTTGATAGTGGGGTTGCAGGGGGCAATTATTTTTGTGGTCATGGGTTTGTTTCCTGGACTTTGTGGTTTTGCTCTGGCAGCTAAATAATGGAATACAAAGAAACAACCCCAAATCAAAAGGAAAGTAAGCATCATCAGAAAGACTGCTAAATGAAACAAAGGCAAGTTCAAGACAATGGTTATAAGAAAGCTCACTGAACTCAATGAGCTCAGTGAGAATCACCAGAAACCACAGGGAAACTCTGAGGAACTTACTGAAAACTGTATCAGCATGGTAAAGGACATAGAAACTATCAACAAGCACCAAGAGGAAATGAGGAATACAATTTCTGAATTGAAGAACACAGTAGAAGGAATCAAAAGCAGGGTAGATGAAGCAGAGGATCGAATCAGTGAGCTGGAGGACATGGTAGAAAAAAACTCCCAGAAAGAGCAAGAAAATAAAAAAAAAGGCTCAAAAAGAATGAAGAGGTGTTAAGGGAAATGCAGAACAACAGGAAATGTAATAATATCCATATAATAGGAATACCAGAAGGAGAAGAAGAGTAGCAAGGGATAGAAAAACTGTTTGAAAAGTAATGATGGAAAACTTCCCTAATTTGAGGAGAGAAAAAGTCACACAAGTCCAGGAAGCACAGAGGGTCCCACTCAAGAGGAACCCAAAGAGACCCACTCCAAGGCACCTCATAATTAAAATGGCAGATATCAAAGACAAAGAGAGAACCTTAAAGGCAGCAAGGGAGAAACAGGAAGTAACATACCAGGGAGTCTCCATAAGCCTAGCAGCTGACTTCTCCACAGAAAGACTACAAGCCAGAAGGGAATGGCAAGAAATGTTCTGAGTAATGAAAAGCAAAGGCCTGCAACAATGACTACTCTACCCAGCAAGGCTCTCAATTAAAATGGCAGGTGAAATAAGGAGTTTCTCACACATAAGAAGGCTAAAAGAATATGCCTCTACCAAACCAGCATTGCAAGGTATGCTAAAGGGACTGCTTTAAGGAAATGAAGAAAAAGAGTGAGAGTACAAAGGGAAACAATGAATAAGTACCTATCGATAGTAACTTTAAATGTAAATGGGTTAAGTGCTGAAATTAAAAGACATAGAGAAGCTGAATGGAAAAGCAAACATGGCCTGCACATTTGCTGCCTCCAAGAGACCCACCTCAGAAAAAAAGACCTATACAGACTGAAAGTGAAGGGTTGGAAAAAAAAATTCCAAGTAAATGGGCAGGAAAAAAAAAAGCTGGGGTAACAATATTTATATCAGACAAAATAGACTTCAAAACAAAGACCACCAAAAGAGACCCAGAAGGACACTTCATAATGCTCAAAGGAAGAATCCATTGAGAAGACATAAACATTGTAAACCTATATGCACCCAACACAGGAGCACTCAAATATATAAGGAAAATCCTGGAGGACTTCAAGAAAGATACAGACAGCAACATACTTAGAGTAAGGACTTTAATACCCCACTGTCAACAATGGATAGACCTTCCAAACAAAATACCAATAAGGATATTGTGGAACTGAATGATGCATGAGAGCAAATGGACTTAACTGATATATATAGAACCTTTCATCCCAAAGACACAAACTACACATTCTTTTCAAATGCACATGGAACATTTTCAAAGAGAGACCACATGATAGGACACAAAACAAGCCTCAACTAATTTAAGAAAATTGAAATCATATCAAGTATTTTCTCAGACCACAAGGGCTTAAAACTAGAAACCAACCTCAAGGAAAAAACTCAAAAACATTTAAACTCTTGGAGACTGAATAGCATGCTCTTAAACAATGAATGGGTAAATAATGAGATCAAAGAAGAAATCAAAAAGTTTCTGGAAGCAAATGAAAATGAACACACAGCAGTCCAAAACCTACGGAACACAGCGAAGGCAGTCCTGAGAGGAAAGTTCATAGCAATGCAGGCCTACCTGAAAAAGATAGAAACATTTCAAGTAAACAACCTAACACAACATCTACAAGAACTGAAGAAACAACAACAAACAAAGCCCAGAGCGAGCAGAAGGAAAGAAATAATCAAGATCAGAGCAGAACTGAATCCAGAGAGACTAAAAGAACAATTCAAAGGATCAATAAAGTGAGGAGCTGGTTCTTTGTAAAGATAAACAAAATTGACAAGCCTTTAAACAGACTCATCAAGAAGAAAAGGGAGAGGATGAAAATAAATAAAGTCAGAAGTGAAAGAGGAGAAATTACAATGGATACCACAGAAATACAAAGGATTGTAAGAAATTATTATGAAACACTATATGCCAAGAAACTTAATAACCTGGGTGAAATGGATAAATTTCTAGAAAAATACAATCTCACAAAACTGAATGAAGAGGAAGCAGAAGGCTGAACAGGCTCATAACAACTGGTGAAATTGAAGCATTTAATCAAAAAACTCTAATCACACAAAAGCCCTGGACCAGATGGCTTCACAGGAGAATTTTACAAAACATTTCAGGGAGAGCTAACTCCTGTCCTTCTCAGACTATTCCAAACAACCAAGAATAGGGAAGATTCCAAACTCTTTTTATGAGGTCAGCATCATCCTAATCCCAAAACCAGAAAGAGACACAACAAAGAAAGAAAACTATAGACCAATATTGCTGATGAACTTTAACACTAAAATCCTCAGCAAAATATTGGTAAACTGTATCCAGCAATACATTAAAAAGATCATCCACCATGATCCATGATCAAGTGGGATTCATCCCAGGGATGCAAGGATGGTACAATATTCACAAATCAGTAAGCATAGTACATCACATAAACAAAAGGAAAGACAAAAATCACATGATTGCATCAATAGATGCGGAGAAACCATTTGATAAGGTACAGCACCCATTTATGATAAAAACACTCAGCAAAGTGGTAATAAAAGGGGCACACCTCAACATAATAAAGGCTATATACGAGAAACCTACATCCAACATTATACTGACAGGGCAAAAACTAAAAGCTTTCCAGCTAAGATTGGGAACAAGACAAGGATGTCTGCTTTCACCACTTCTATTCAACATAGTATTAGAAGTAGCCACAGCCATCAGACAAGAAAAAGAAATAAAAGGCATCCAAATTGGAAAGGAGGAAGTAAAGCTGTCACTGTTTACAGATGACATGATAGTATACATAGAAAACCCTATGGTCTCCACCAAAAAACTACTAGACCTAATAAGTGAATTTGGCAAAACACCAGGATACAAAGTCAATATTCAGAAATTGAAAGCACTTTTGTATACCAACAATGAAATATCAGAAGCAGAAATCAGGGAAAAAATCCTATTTACAATAGCAAGAAGAAAAATAAAGTACCTAGGAATAAACTTAACTAAGGAGGTTAAAGATCTGTACTGAGAGACATACACAATGCTGAAGAAAGAAATTAAGGAAGACACAAATAAATGGAAGCATATACTATGCTAATGGAATGGAAGGACCAACATCATCAAAATGTCCATACTTCCCAAAGCAATTTATAGATTCAACACAATCCCTATTAAAATACCATGACATATTTCACAGATATAGAACAAACATTTCAAAAATTTATATGGACTCATACACAACCCTGAATAGCTGCAGCAATTCTGAGAAAGAAGAACAAAGCTGGAGGGATCGCAATGCCTGACATCAAACTATATTATAAGGCCACTGTAATAAAAACAGTCTGGTACTGGCATAAGAACAGACACATAGATCAATGGATCAGAATGGAGAGCCCAGAATTAACCCATGACTCTATGGTCAATTAACATTCAGCAAAGGGGGCAGGAACATAAAATGGAGTAAATATAGCCTCTTCAACAAATGGTGTTGGGAGATCAGGACAGCCACATGCAAAAAAAAAAAAAAAGAAATTTGACCACCAACTTACACCACACACAAAAATAAACTCAAGATGCATAAAAGACTTAAATATAAGTCGCAACACCATAAAAGTCCTAGAGGAAAACATGGGCAGGAAAATCTCAGATATTCCATGCAGCAATATTTTCACCGATATGTCCCCTAGAGCAAGGGACATAAAGGAAAGAATGAACAAATGGGACTTCATCAAAATAAGAAACTTCTGAACAGCTAAAGAAAACATCAGCAAAATGAAAAGAGAACCAACCATACAGGAAACTATATTTACCAATGATACCTTTGATAAAGGTTAGATCTCCAAAATATATAAAGAGCTCCCACAACTCCACTCCAGGAAGACAAACAACACAATTAAGAAATGAGCAAAGGACCTGAACAGACACTTCTGCAAGAAGGCCATACGCAAGGCCCAGAGACACATGAAAGGATGTTCAGTATTACTAGCCATCGGAGAGATGCAAATTAAAACAAAATGAGATACCACTTCACACCAGTCAGAATGGCCATCATAAACAAATCAACAAACAACAAGTGCTGGCGAGGATGTGGAGAAAAGGGAACACTAGTACATTGTTGGTGGGAACGCAGACTGGTGCAGCCTCTCTGGAAAGCAGTTTGGAATTTCCTCAAAAAACTAAACATGGAACTGCCTTTTGACCCAGCAATTCCACTGCTGGGATTATACCCTAAGAATCCTAAAACATCAATTCAAAAGAACCTATGCTCCCCAATGTTCATAGCAGCATAATTTACAATAGCCAAGAATTGGAAGCAACTTGAGTGCACAACAGTAAATGAGTGGATCTAAAAGTTGTGCTACATTTACACAATGGAATACTACTTAGCAGAAAGAAGAAAAGAGCTCCCACGCTTCGTGACAGCATGGATGGAAATGGAGAGCATTATGCTAAGTGAAATAAGCCAGTCAGTGAAAGACAGATACCACGTGCTCTCACGTATAAGTGAAACCTAATCAACAAAACAAGCTAGCAAATTATAACTAGAAACGTTGAAATAAAAAACAAACTGAGAGTAACCAGAGGGGAGGAGGGAGGAGGATAACAGTGGAAAAGAAGGGGAAGGGTCACCAAGGAACATGCATAAAGAACTTATCGACAAAGCCAAATGGAGGAAGGGTTGAGGGTAGGAGGTGGGGATGGGTGGGGTTGCGGAAAATGTTGATGTGAGGATGACAGAGTGGGGTGCAGGGAGGAGGGGATAAAGGGGAGAAAAAAATGAGACAACTGTAATAGCATAATCAATAAAATATTTTTTAAATAATGTTAAAAAAGTAAAAAATAACAACTAAGGAATATGAATAAAGTAGATATTTCAAAAAAAATCTGTTAACCAAATATACAATTTATATTTACAGAATACTCCACTCAAAAACAGCACATACAAATTTTTTTAAGTAGCTATAGAAGTTATATCAAGATGAACCACATTCTTGACCATAAAACAAACCTCAATAAATTTAGAAGAATTGAAATCTTAAAAAACATGGTTTACAACCACAATAGAATCAAATTAGAAACCAGTAATAGAAAGATAACAGGAAAATTCATGCTTGAATACTCAACAACAGACTTCTAAATAATCCATGTGTCAAAAAAGAAATTTCAAAAGAAGTAAAAAACACATTTAATTGAATGAAAAGAAAAATAAAACATCTAAACTTTCAGCTCAAGCAATGCTAAGAGAAAATTAACAGCACTAAAATATATACTTAAAAAAAGAAAAAAAGTCTTAAGTCAATAACATAAATTCTAGATATACATCAGAAGAATGCCAGTGTGAGAGATTTCCTTGGTCTATCCCTTTGAAGTTTCAACAATTTGAACAGCTATAATTCAACAAAGGATTCCCTTCTTAACACACAAATATGTCTGAGAGACTTGCACATGGAAACATCTGAAGGAGGGCAAGTGGGAGCAAACAAGGGAGGTGGGAAGAGATAAGAGCTGAGATGGTGCCCTGCGTGCATCCTGGAGCTCAGCCCAGAGCTCACTTCAGGTTCCACGGAGAGGGGAGGAATCAAGCTGTTGCAGGAGAAAAGAAATACAATGAGCATTCCTGTGGCAGTGGTAAGTGGACACAGGGGCTAAACCCAGAGACCTCAGCAGGGATGAAGCACAGAGGTGTGGCCACAGTTGTCTGGCAATTGCCATTCCAGACAGGAAAATAACTTATGCTCCAACATCAAGAACCTAGAAAAAGAGGAGCAAAATAAATGTAAAGAAAACAGAAAGAATAAAATAGTAAAGAGAAATCAATAAAATTGAAAATAAGAAATAGATAAAATCAATTAAATAGAAATTGAATTATTTGAAAAGATCAAATTCCGGATTTCTAAAGGGAGCCCTTTATAGCTGGTCCCTATGTTTTTTTGATATGTGCCTGTCATTTTTGATACTTTCTTACTTTTTGCTGAAATAAGGTGTTCCGAAACCATCTAGTACCTTCTCCATCCCAGTCTTAAAAATGGCCCTTTCTCCAAGAAGCACTGATTCTTTTTGGAAAGAATGGTATTTATATGCCAACGTCAGGACAGTAACTGTACTTATTATCTACTAGCGCGTCATTGCTTCTGAGGCTTCTCAACAACAGAGCTGTAAAATATGTGTGTGTCTGTAGAATGAATTTACTGTGATTACTCAATTCAATACTACTGGGTTTCTCACAGAATGTTTTCTTTCTTTACTTATAAATCTCTTCTCTAAGTGATGAACTTGGCTCCCATTATCCTAAAATATTTACTCACTTGCACAAGCAGAAAATACAAAGAAAGTAGTTTCAGGATTATTGGCCCAGAATTAACCTATTCATAAATGCTCTTATCTTAAAATGCATTTATTTTGCTGTCATTTTTTAAAAGATATTTTTGTTGGATAGAGAAATACAGGTTGACAAGTTTTGTTTTGTTTTGTTTTGTTTTGTTTACAGGCATAAGAAATTGTCTCATTTCTTTTTAACTGAATTTTTTCTGAGAGGTCTGCTGTCATACAAACCCTGTGTTCCACGGTGTGATATTATTTTTGGTTATTTTAAGATTTTTTTTAATCTTTGGTTTTCAGACATTTTACAGTGATATGCATAGGTGTCATTTTATTTATGATGCTTAGAATACGCTGAAATTTTTAATCTGAAAATTTATGTTGTCAACAAATACAAGACATTTTTAACCCTAATTCTTTTTCAAATATTTTCAGCTTTATTATCTCCCTCTTCTTAGGGACTCTAATTATACATACATTAAGACTATATGGTATTGTCCCATTGGTGCTTTTCTCCCTATATTTCCTCTTCATTTATCATATTACCATTTCTATTGTTCTAACATCAAGTTTATTAACCCTCTGCCATCTCCAATTTGTCATTAAGTAAAATTTTTCTCAGATATTGACCATTTAAGTTAATAAGTTTCCATTTTGTCCTTTTTTTTGCTTCCATGTAGAGACTGCCTGTCTGTTCATTTGTTATGACTATTTTCCTTTTAGTTCTTGACTGTTTATTATAAGATTTTTTAAAGTCCTTTTCTACTAACATTTTCATCATACTAGCATGTGTTTTGATTGACTCCATTGTCTCTTAACTATAAGCACATTTTTCTATTTCTTTACATGTTTAGTAATTTTATTTATTTATTTCTGTATGTATGTGTGTGTGTGTGTATGTATGTATGTATGTATGTATGTATGTATGTCTTTATAAAAGCTGCCCAGTGCTCTGCTTTAGTCTAGCTCTTTTTTTTTTTTAAATTCTCACCTGAGAACTTTTTTCTTTTTTTTTTAATAGAGAGAGGGAGGGAGAAAGAAAAACATTGATGTGAGAGACAAGCATCGATTGGTTGCCTCCTGTATGTACCAGACTTGGGATAGACCCCACAACTAGGTATGTGTCTGATCAGGAAATGATCTTGCAACCTTTCAATTGAGATAATGTTCCAACCAACTGAGGCACATCAGCCAGGTCATATTTAGTAATTTTAAAATTTTATTCTGAGCTTTGTGGACAATCCATTGTATTAGCTTCTGAAGACTCTTGATTTTTGTTTTGGGAAGTAATTCATTCAGCTGGACAGAATCAACAACATTTGTTGCCCTTGCATTTGGAAGCAGCTAAAATTGCATCTCAGTTCTCTCATCTTTCTAGTTTAAGCTTTTTAGTTTCCTTGTAATCTCTTCAGTGCTTGCATAATTCAGGGTCACCCAAAGATATGGATATAATTTTTCATAGATTTTTAGGGCTTCTACTCTGTAACTCCCTTTTTTTCTGCATGTTTTACTAACATTACATTCATAACGATAGTACCTAGCTTCATCCGTTGACTCCTCTAGTCAGTAGCACAGTAGTTTTCTGCTTCACTGTAGACTGGAAAAAAAATAATATAAATGGTAATCTGTCAGGTCTGTTTTGTCAAAGATGATCCCCCTCAAGTTTCTGCCTGCTTTTATTCTACTCACATACCTTGAAATATTGCTTAGGTAAGTAGTACTTTGTACAGAGCTTATAATTGTGATCTGCAGTAAGACCAGTTCAAATCAAGATTATCCATCATTACCAGAATCAGCGCCTCCATCTGTTCATTTTTGCAGATCTCTTAAGGACACTTTTCTCTTTTATTTCATTAAACATATAAGACAAGCTCATTTTATATTTGGTATCTAACAATTCTAGTTTTTTAATATTTTACAAGTCCATTATATTTTCTTTCTCTTATGCTGACCTTTGCTCTTTACCTATTTGTGATTTTTTTCAGATTTATATTTTTTGGTACTGTTGTTTTTTTTTTGGTACTTTTTTACATTTTGAGGTATGTATTTAATGTTCTTATTTTTTTTAAATATAGTTTTTGTTCCACTTTCAGTTTTTGGTTTGTTTATTTTTGTTACCCTTGGAAAAGGAAACCTTCACTTCAGGATCACTTTTAGGTTCTTCTTTGGGAAAGAAGTAGGTAGTGAGAATTCTGTCTTCAAACCCACATGAGATTCCCCGCCCTTTGGCCATCTAGAGCCAAATCTGTGGGAAGCAAGTTTCTTTATTTATGTGTTCACTCATTAAGAATGGGTGTTGCACTTCAAGGGTTTTAGCTTTGTAATAGGATCTCCAATCAAATTTCTTAAATATGGGCACTAAATATTATTTCCTTCAATTCTTTCCCATCATCAGTACCATATGTGGGATTTATTTCTAGATAACTGAGTATTAAAAGATATTCAGAGCATCCACAACTTCAGTCATTACTTGCTTTACTAGATTTTTCTGCTTTACTATAGTTTTTAAAATTAAAGTATAGTGAACTTCCATTCAAAATGGTGGCATAGATAAACATGGCTCACATCCTCACACAGTCGCATTAAAATTACAACTAAAATGCAAAACAACCATCATTCAGAATGACAGAATTATGTAGTCCTATAACTACATAATTTAAGACAGGTAGGAGGAGTGGACTCATGGAATGAACTGGTCCCATACTCCTGTGTGGTGGATAAAAATTGGGAGGGATATCTCAGAAGTAAGGGGTTATAGCCCCATATCAGGCCACCATAGCTCAGAATGCCAGTGCCAGGAAGATAAGTTCCCATAACTTTTGGTAGTAAAAACCAGTGGGGATTAAGGCCATGGCAGACAGAAGTTACTGGAATCCCAGGTGGTCCCTCTCAAAGAACCCACACACAAACTTACTTGGACTCACTCTCTCTGAGCTCCGGCATGGGAACAGCAGCTTGAAAGGCACTAGAGTCATACAGGGAGGAAGTGAAGTGTCTAGCATCACAGAAAGAGCTGAGGGCAGTTTTCTTTTAGATAGAAGTGCTGGCAGAGACCACATTCCTAAACCACACCAAGACACATCATAATTAAAAATACCAAAGGTTAAGGACAAAGAGAGAATCTTAAAAGCAGCAAGAGGAAAGCAGTTAGTTACCTACAAGGAGCTCTAATAAGACTGTCAGCTGATTTCTCAAAAGAAACTTTGCAGGCTAGAAGGGATAGCCAAGAAATATTCAGAGTGATGAGAAGCAAGGATCTACAGCCATGACTACTCTACCTAGCAAAGCTCTCATTTAGAATTGAAGGACTGGTAAGGAGCTTCCCAGACAAGAAAAAGCTAAAGCAGTTCATCATCACCAAACCAGTATTATATGAAATGTTAAAGGGTCTTCTTTAAGAAGAAGAAATTTTAAAAATATGAACAATAAAATGGCAATAAATATATATCTATCAGCAATCAAATCTAAAAAAAAAAAAAAACTAAGCAAACAAGAAGAGCAGAATTATAGATACAGAAAATGTTTTGATGGTTGCCAGATGGGATGGGGGTTGGGAGGATGGGCACAAAAGTGAAGGAATTAAGAAGTATAAATTGGTTTTCACAGAATAGCCATGGCAATATAAAGCACAACTTTGGGGACATAGTAGCCAAACAATCTATATGCATGACCCAAGGACATGGACAATGTTGTGGGGATTGCCTGAAGGAGTGGGTGAGGCCTGGGTGGAGGGGGAAAAAAGGGGAAAAATTGGGACAACTATAAAAGCATAAAAATAAAATATAATTTAAATTTAAAAAATTAAATTAATGTATAGTGGTATACAATATTATATGAGTTTTAAGATATGCAATATAGTTATTCAACATTTATATACTTTACAAAGCTATCACCCTGATAAGCCAACTTAGTAATCCTCTACCATCACAGAATGATTATAACACTATTAATTATATTGCTAGGCTGTACAATACATTCCTATGACTTACTGTATTTAATAGATGGTAGTTTTTACCATTTATTCCCCTTCCACCTTTTCACCCAACCCTTGGTCGGTGGATATGTCCTTGATGAGGCATATCCAAAAAATATTATTTAGGCTGGTGTCAAAAAGTTGACTGCCTGTGTTTTCTTCTAGGGGTTTTATGGTTTGTGTATTCTTAACATGTAAATCTTAAACCCATTTTGAGTTTATTTGTGTATATGCTGTAAGAAAATGATCCATTCTTTTTTTCTATGTATCTGTCAAATCTTCCCAACAGCATTTATTTAAGGGATTATCTTTTCCCCATAGCATTGCCTCCTTTGTCATGGATTAATTGACTATGTAAGTATGGGTTTATTTCTGGGCTTTTTTTCTGTTCCATTGATCTGTATTTCTGTTTTGTGTCAGTATTATACTGTTTTTGATTAGTATTAGTATTAGTATTAGTATAGGTTTAACATCAGTGAATGTGATACCTCACATTTTTTTTTCTTTTTTTCAAGATTGCTTAGGCTATTTGGGGTCCTTTGTGGTTCCATATAAGTTTTAGGATTATTAGTTCCAGTTCTGTGGAAAACATCATTGGTAATTTGATGGAAATTGCATTCTATATGTAGATTGCTTTGGGTAGTGTTGACATTTCAACAATATTAATCTTTCAATACATGAACACAGTATATCCTTTCATTTAGTTATGTCTTGTTTATTTTCTTTCATCAATGTCATAGTTTTCAGAGAACAGGATTTTTGCCTTGTTTGTTAAATTTATTCCTAGGTATTTTATTTTATTTTATTTTATTTATTTTTGATGCAACTGCAGATGGAATTGTTTTGTGATCTCTTTCTGATAGTTCATTATTAGTTTATAGAGATGTAACCAATTTTTGTGTATTAATTTTATGTTCTGCAACTTTTTCTAGATTAAACAGAGTTCTGAAAAAGTTGATTCTAGCAGCTTTTGCCAAGTCTCCTAGTGTTTCTGACCCTTAAGAACACCACATTAACTTCACCTTTTAATGCACCTTAAGAATGTCAAATTAAATCCAAGATGTGTACACTAAATTTGCATTGTGTTGAAACATTTTAGTTGATGTTTTTAAATGGGGTTCTTCTGGATATTTTTCTGGTACAGGCATATCTTAGATATATTACAGATTCAGTTCCAGACCACCTCAGTAAAACAAATTTTACAATAACACAAGTCAAGCAATTTTTTGTTTCCCAGTGCACATACTGTACTGTAGTCTATTATGTATGCAGTAGCATATTATCTAAAAAATAATGTGCACACCTTAATTAAAAATACTTTATTGCTAAAAAAATGCTAACCATCATCTGAGCCTTCAGTAAGTCATAATCTTTTTGCAGGTGGAGGGTCCTGCCTCAATGTTAATTGCTGTTGTCTGATTGGATGGTGGTTACTGAAGGTTGGGATGGCTGTGGCAATTTTTTAAAATAAGATAACAGTGAAGTTTGCTGCATCAGTTGATTCTCCTTTTCACAAACAATTTTTTCTGTACTATGTGATGTTGTTTAATAACATTTCACCCACAGTAGAACTTCTTTGACACTTGGAGTCAACCCTCCCTAACCCTGATGCTGCTTTATCAACTAAATTTTTGTAATATTATAAATTCAGTGCTGTCATTTCAACAAACTTCAGAATACTTCTACCATGAGTAGGTTCTGTCTCAAGGAACTACTTTTCTTTGCTCATCCTCAAGAAGCAACTCCTCATCCATTAAAGTTTAATCATAATATTGCAACAATTTAGTCATATCTTCTTGGTCCACTTTTAATTCTATTTCTCTTGCTATTTCCACCACATTTTCAGTTACTTCCTCCAATAAAGTCTTGAACCTCTCAAAGTCACCCATGAGGGTTGAAGTCAGCTTCTCTCAAACATATACTAATGTTGATATTTTGAAATTTTCTCCATGAATTATAAATATTTTTATGACATTTAGAATGATTAATCCTTTTCAGAAGGTTTTCAATGTCTTTGCCCAGATCCATTGGAGGGATCACTATCTATGGCAGCTATAGCCTTACAGAATGTATCTCTTTAAATATTAGACTTAAAAATCAACATTACTCTTGATCCATGGGCTGCAGCATGGATGTTGTGTTAGCAGGCATGAAAACATTAATCTCATTATACATCTCCATCAGAACTCTTGGGTGACCAGTTACATTGTCAGTGATCGGTAATAGTTTGGAAGAAATCTTTTTTTTTTCTGATCAGGAAACCTTAACAGTGGGCTTAAAATATTCAGTAAATCATGTTGTAAACAGATGTGCTGTCATCCAGGCTTTGCTTTTACCTTTAAAGAGCACAAACAGAGTAGAGTTAGTATCATTCTTAATGGCCCTAGGATTTTTAGAATGATCAATAAGTATTGGCTTCCACTTAAAGTCACCAGGTTCATTAGCCCATAGAAGAGTTTGTTCTTTAAAGCTTTAAAGCCAGGCACTGATTCCTCCTCCATAGCTGTGAAAATACTAAATGGCATCTTCTTCTAACATAAAGCTGTTTCATCTACATTGAAAATCTGTTTTTCAGTGTAGCCACCCTCCTTAATTATCTCAGCTAGGTCTTCTGGAGAACTTGCTGCTGCTTCTACATCAGCACCACTGCTTCACCTTGCACTTTTATGTTATGGAGGCGGCTTCTTTCCTTAAACCTCACGAACCAATCTCTCCTACCCAGACCACTAAAACTTTCTTCACATTAGCAATAAGGTTATTTCACTCTATTATCATTCATTTGTCCACAGAATAGCGCTTTTAATTTCCTTCAAGAACTTTTTCTTTGCATTCACAGCTTGGCTAAATGTTTGGTGCAAGAGACATCACTTTTGGCCTATCTTGGCTTTTGACATGCCTTCCTTACTTAAACATTTGTAGCTTTTGAGTTAAACTGAGAAATATGAAACTCTTCTTTTCACTTGTAGGTCATTATAGGGTTACTAATTGGCCTAATTTCAATATCGCTGTGTCTCAGGCAAGAGGGAGGCCGGAGAGGGGTGGGGGGATGAGGAAACAGCTGGTTGGTGGAGCATTCCGAAGCACACAACAGTTACTGAATTCATCATGCTATATGGACACGGTTCTTGGCACCCCATTACAATTACACTAGTGACATCAAAGCTCACTAATCTGTCACTAACTCACAGATCATCATAACAAATACTATAAGGAAAACATTTGAAATATTGCAGTAATTACCAAAATGTGACAAGGTGACATAAAGTGAGCAAATGCTATTGGAAAAATGGCACTGATAGACTTGCTCAACACACGGTTGCTACAAACTTTAATTTGTAAAATATGTAATATCTGTGAAGCACTATAAAAATAAGTACAATAAAATGAGGGATGACTGTAACTATTAAAGAATATTGGTTTCTCAGAAATTGAATCTCTTCCTCACATGTCTATACTGCTTTTCAATCACCTAAGTGTGATAAAGTTTTAACTGGAAATCACAGGTGGTAAGACTGGCAAAGAAAGAGCAGGCAGAAGCAGGCCAGATACTCACACCTGTAACCTTGCAAACAAGATACCTTAACCAAGGAGAAACTGTCAGTGGTTACATATGAATGACATCTTTAGGGTGGAATATCATTCAGGCCTGTTTTGAAGACCTCAGATTAAGTGGCAATTGAACTACTCAGGATTGTTAATGAAGACCCAATCATAAAGAGGTTACAAATTTGCAAAAGGTATTTTCCAATGGACTCTGAAATTACAAATGTGTACGTTTTCATGAAGTTTATTTTGTTTGTTTTGCATTTGCTTTAAAGCTTTGAAAACAACAAGGAATTCTTAAGACATTGTTCCCCCTGTGCTCAACAATCCACCCAAATCCTTTGCTTCACTGCCCCTAGACAGCTCATGTCCATCCAGCTTCATTTGCTATGGAGAATAACAGGGAATCTGGCTGGTGAGGGAGATTTAAAGATTGTTAGAAAACATTCTTTTTTCTTTTAAATAAATTTCTTTTTTTTTTTAAGATTTTATTTTATTTATTTTTAGACAGAGGGGGGCAGGAGGGAGAAAGAGAGGGAGAGAAACATCAAAGTGTGATTTTCTTCTGCATGCCCCCTACTGGGGACCTGGCCTGCAGCCCAGGCATGTGCCCTGATTGGGAATCAAAGCGGTGACTCTTTGGTTCACAGGCCTGAGCTCAATCCACTGAGCCACACCGGCCAGGGCATGAATGTTAGAAAACATTCTAACAACAAAATCCTAATGCTATAAATGCAGGACTGGGACGTAGAACTAATAAATTAACACTGACGCCAGGCCATATCGTAACCATCTATTTGATAGAGAAGGAACATAGGCTGGTTAGAAACCACTTTCACCTATGTGCAGAATATGCAAACTTAAAAAAGTTAAAAAAGAAAATCCTACTCCTTGAGGCTTTATTGTGGGTAGCAGTGATTTTGAGAAAGAGAAAGTGAGACAGAACAGGGTATAAACACTAAGCTGAGTTTATAGCTCTGAAATAAGAGGTTGTTGAATATCTTACATGACTGAACAGCATTGTTACCAAGTTAAGTATGGTGAGGGAATTACAACAATACCTAGTACAGTTA
Source organism: Mormoops blainvillei (assembly GCA_004026545.1). Taxonomy (NCBI): domain Eukaryota; kingdom Metazoa; phylum Chordata; class Mammalia; order Chiroptera; family Mormoopidae; genus Mormoops; species Mormoops blainvillei. The sequence continues at coordinate 59,656 of PVJD01003740.1, forward strand.
TGAGAGGGTGAATTGAGTGGACTCAACTCTAAATAAATCGAACAAAACTTTTAAGAGATGAGCATGAGATGCTGTGAAAAGATGACCAAGATTATCGGATCTTCCCTCCTGCTCAGTGGGAATGAGGGATAGGTTGGATCTATTTGGAGCAAAGGAGTATGTATCCAGCTTTTGCAAACAATATTAGGTTGCATAAACAGACACTATAACTAAATACCATGGCAGAAAAAACAAAAACAAAAACAGAAGTCCTGTCATGGAGACACTGTTTCGGTTACATTAGCACTGGAAATGATAGATTAAAAGAAATTTAGAGCTGAAGAAAACCTTAGTGATATTTTGGATCATCACATTCCAGGTTGCAGATAAGGAAATAGAGGTACAGAGTGGCTTGTGAACCAAATTTGTGTGTGCGTGTGTACACCAACACATGTGTGTGTGCATGCATGCACACACACCTTGCACCATATGTGACTCACCCTCTACCAGTGTAGCTTTCTTCGCTCAGATAATCAATCCCAGAGCAAAAGATCTTTCATAAACATCATTGTTTTCCTGTCCAACATTACCAAACACAGCAAGCTAAGCTTGTTAGTGTATATGTAATATAGTAAGAAGTTAAATCTCTGTGATAAAATGCATTAAAAATGATCTATAAGGACATACACACAAAACCAACAACAGTACTTATCTCAAAGGAGTGGGTAAAGGAAGAAGAATTAAGGCGATGGTCAAAGGCAATTTTAGCCTCATGTATAATGTTTTAATTTTGGGCAAAAAGAATAGCCTTCATATACTATTTGTATAAATAAAAAATCAATTTAAAAATAATATTTTAGTAGCTACATAAGTTAATTTCAGCATATTTACATACCTTTTTGCTTTTTCAAATTCATATTTTAAAAATGCTTAAGACAGACAATACATATTATCATCTCCACAATTCTAGTTGTATTTTCTCAAATAACTGTTTCTGAATAAACATATCAAGGGTCAGTTCTTTCCCCATAAATTTTTACTATAACCTCATATGTACTTTTTCTTTTTAATTACAAGATTATTACATCACAAACCCCACAAAAGACAAATTTTCCTTCTATGGTACTTCCTACCAAATCAGGTACCATATAATGGAAGTTACTGTCAATTAAAATTTGCTCTGAAAATTTTACAAATTACCAGGTAACCAAAATATTTATAGGGAATGAAAAAAATAGAACTTCAGACATACAAATATTTCATGAAAACATGCTAGAACTAGACACACCTAAGATATTAAACCAGTGCTCCATCTAATGTAAACAGGTCAGTTATCATTTGATGAGGATCAGTCTTATCTATAGAGGCAAGCTTCTGATGCTGTCATGTTTACAAAATATGGGGCTAGAGTTCACATTTAGATTTTGATAAATTGGATATTTTGGACATATTGTTAACACCACATTCTAATATAATGTGCATATTAGGCATGTATTAGAAGTAGCATTTTAGACCTGGTAAGAACCATCAAAATCTTCTAATTCAGCTTCTTCAGATGAGAAATTGAGAACCGAAAGGTGAAATTATTGACTTAAAGTCACTCAGCAAGTTAGTAATAACTTCATTTGGGACAAACATGCTGATCAATATATATAAATGTGTTTTTCCATGTGCAGTAAAATTAGAAAAGTAGAATGGATGTGAGAAAGAGAGCCGTCATAGGAGTTCATTCAATATTCTAAGGTATGTCTAAACAAGAGCTTGCCTCTAATAAGAATTTTTAAACATATTATTTTTCTATTTAACAGAGTTTACTTCATCTCAGTTAATGTCCTTCATTGCCCAGTGCTTCCTAATTACAATGAAATTCCTTACACTGTTCCTCACAGAGAAAGCCGTATTAGAACACATTGACTTTCGCCATTTTCCCAATCACTCATTTTGTAAACTCTATTTTTGGCTCTTCTTTTGTAACTAAATCAAACCTATGAAGTCCTGCTGCGTTATTCCCCTTTATCTCATATTGAAAATTGCTCTTCCTGCAATCTAATGTACAATTGAAATTTTCAAACTGCTAATAAACAGCATGCATTCCTGGGTCAAAGAGCAGACCATCTGTGTGCCAAACACCTGGGCATAAAGAACGAGGCCTCTCGTTATTGATTCAACGCATGAGTATAAATTGGAGAACTCTGGAATGTTACCAGGCAATATACCAGAAGGTGCTAATAAACTAAAAACTTCACACAGTGCCCTGTAGATGTTGCTTCAACTTCTCTTTCAGCTTTTCTTCTTTTCACCCCCTTTATATAGAGGGTTGCCCGGTTTAGCAAATAAAAGTATAATATGTCTAATTAAAGTTGAATATCAGATAAATAGCAAATAGAGTTTTAATATGAGTATGTCCTGTGAAATATTTGGAACACACTTATACCAAAATATTCTTTGTAGTTCATCTGAAATTAAAATTTAACTGTGTTTTGTATATTATATCTAGCAACCCTATTTGTTTACAAATATCTTTAAGCTATCTCTGAAGATAATCTGGCTTTCCCTATGAATTAATATGCAATTTTCACAAATTTGGAGGAAAGAACTATTCAGTGGTTGAATATCTTATAAAATTTGCCTCAAGTCCTAACCAGGGAAATTTGCTAAACTTGGCGTATTGGATAGTTCACAAGTGGGCACACATTTCCTTTAAAGGTTAGATAGCAAATATTTTAGGCTTTGTAGGCCATACAATCTCTGTCACAACTCCTCCTTTGTAGTGTGAAAATGATCACAGATATTGCATAAGTAAATGAGTGTGAGTGTATTCCATTAAAATTATATTTCTGAAAATGAGTGTCAGACCAGATTTGACCCACAGGCTATAGTTTTCCAACTCATGTTACAATTGCACTAGCGCTTAGCCAGTATTCCAGTGACATTAAAATCAGTCCAATTGAGTATAGCTGGAGTCTCAAAAATCATAAAAATTGGATACAGCTGTGCTTTCAAAAATCATAAAAATAGCAAGATTTTAAGGGAAACCGAAATCAAGCTTTTGCACATAAACTCTGAAAACTTGTATTATATCCCTCTGCTATTGAAGGGAGATGAGAATGATCATATGATCACTTGGGTTTAAGACTCTAATTAGAACTAATTAAAGTTAGCATATTCTATTATTACTTAGTTCATAATATAGAGAGACACTGCCATTTAGCTAAATCACTACTTTTAAAAAAGATTAATAGAAACATTTAAAATTAAAAATGAGGATAGAACTGGCAATTCAAGAAGATAAAGAATTTAAATGAGAAATAATACTGAAGAAAGCGAGTGAAAAAGCATCGTGTTACACAAGGGCAGCTGAAAGGCAGACAAATAACAGGATATGGCTGGTGGGATAAATTGAGAGAGACAAGTCTTGAGTAGTTTCCAGGACTCGTTGCTCAGCCACAGTAACCAGAGAAGTGCAGACTGATTCAAAATGGATATGGGAAAGTAAATATGGCATGCAAGAAAAGGGACAATAGAGCCGAGAACCAAGAGAGGATGAACTGTGGTGATGTCTTAGAGAGATACCCTTCCCGGCGAGACATGTGGAAAATAGAGACACAGAAATTGGTTTTACTTTTTATCTCTTGCCAGCAGCTACTTGTTCACAGTACAAGGGTTAAGTCAAAGATGAAGGGTATACCTGATGGTGACAGGAAAGTCTTTTTTACAGTGTCTTTTGCTGTCCTAGAGGTTTAGTCTGGTAGGAAGGATTCAAGCATATGTTTAAAATCAATCATGCATGTGACAGCCCACAATGTATTTCAAAAGATCCTTTGGAACAAATGTTCCACTTGCTAAATTTGAGGCACAGATAAAGAGATGCAAAAGCAAATTAAGTGGAAAAAAATCACTTTATTAAATAAGTTTCTTTTTTCCTTTTCATCAACATCAAAGTCAGAATCAACCTCACACAACAGTAACTGTGGAAATGACTAAAATGAAGAAAAGAAATTATTGTCATTACATAGCTATCCCTATGGCAATAGGAATAGATTGTGTGCAATAAACAGTGAAAAGAAATGAATGAATAAGGAATAAACGCAATATGTATTCTATGAGAACTCAGAATTAAGCTGATTGAGAGTGTGTACCAGAAAACTTCACTTGGCATAATATCAGAAATGACTGACACTCTAACTTTGTTAGAATTTCCTTATTTTTGAGATAAAATTTTCCCCAAGTTAGAAATCAAACTTAAAGGAAATGGCCCGGGAACCCTTTAACCAAGCTTAGTAGTTACTATCAAAAAAAAAAAAAGTTAACTGAGCTAATCTTAAAAGAATTTATATATTCTGATCAAATTTACTTTGTAAAGAAATTTCCAGCTCCTGTGAAAATATTTTGCTTGTGTCACATTAAAATATATTAGAAAATCTTTATTCTGATGATGCCACTAGATAACATGAGAGGCAAAATTTATTTTGCTGGAAGCATAGTAACTAATCTTTACTGAGCACTTTTAAAGTATCTGGCATGGTGGTAAGTGCTCCTATATGTCTTATAACAACCCTGGGAAGAAGGTATTTTAAATATCTCTATATATGGAAAAAATGAGCCCCAGAAAGGTTAAGTAACTCTCCAAAAAACACAACTAAGTGACAGTACATATCTATAGCAGACTGTCCCATCCAAAAGCCTGTATCACAGGGCTTTCTGCATGCCCAGACAAAAAGTCACTCACCACTGCAAGCAGTGGCCAGTGTGGGCCTCTCTGATTAGTAGTGTTCCCTCCTGGGCTCTGTGGAGAAGGTTTGCCACCCTGGCCCACAGCCATGGCTCATCTCTTTACTCATGGTAGTGATCCCCGCCTGGGAAGGTGATCGACCCAGTGGTGTCATGTGTCACCACACTGATGTCTGGAGTTTATTCTGCTGACCTGGCGGGCTAGGCACGTGTGACCCTCACCCCATTCTGTCTGAAGATAGCCCTCCAGAGGTCTGTTCTTGGGTTGTGGATATGCACAGAGGCCATTCCAGATTCGTGATGGATTTAATCATAGCGCAGTGACTGTTGAGGGCAGTCCTTTTCAAAGTATGGTCCTTCAAATAGCAGAACAGAAGTACCTGGGAGCTTGCCAGAAAGGCAGATTCTCAGGCCCTTCCCAGGACATGCTTTATCAGTGTCTTTGGAATCCGCATTTTATTAAGATTCCCAGGTGAGTTGTAAGCACATTACAGTTGGAGAAACAGCAACTTTGGGGACTTCCTACAGGCACCACTTTTCCACATATTTATATCCATGGCTGTGTACCGGGGGAGTCTTTCCAGACTCCAGGACCCAAATTGGCCACTCTCAGCTGCCTAGAGATTTCCCTGGGTGGGGAGAGTGGATGACAGTTGTAGCCACGCTTGAAAATGTCTCTTGTTCATAGACTGTAAATTGATGTTTTTCTTGGAGCCCTAGTTCTCAGATTCCCAATGAAGTCAATGACACAAAAGCTTCATCCGGAGAGAGACCTGTCACTGTCACATCTCTCAGTTACCCCTTGGTTTTGGTGTGCCTCATGGCATAAAAGCTCTCAGAGTTGAGGCTAAAACCCACATAGACTTCAGTTCCGTGTAAGATCGTGGAAATCATGGCAGCTGATAGTGAAAGTTCAGTGACAGATCTGTGATCAAGAAACAGCGTTCCTGTTTTCCATCCCTTCCCTTTATTCCTGGCTGACTCAGCAGTCACCTCTCCCTGAATGTTTATTTAGTATTCAAGAGATTAATTTTGTTAAATGTCTAGTGCTAGAGTCATATCCTGCCAAACGAAGGTTTATAGTCTACTTGAAGGCATGCCATGGATGTATAAATTATAAAAGGATAATACAAACACAACAAGAAGTTGCAAACAAAAATCAGTGGTTATTTATATTACAGGATGGATGGAAGCTCTATTGAAACAGAACCTGGTTGCCTTATTTATGAGCAAGCCCCAGCAAACAATCCATGATAAAATAAGAAAACTAAACTTGCATTTCAATCACCCAGAACCTAGGGGTCTTCAGTGCAGATTGCATATTAATCAAGCCGTTAAAAATCTCAGATTTTCAAAAGTGGTTTGTCTAGATTTCCTCTAACTTTAAAATTAATTTTCTTCCTATTTTTCATCTTATGTTAAAATTTATTCCCACCTATCTGCTTCCTCCTTGTCTATCTCTGTAACTGTTACCCTATTCTTGAAGTTTTTGCATCTCTCTCCTTGTGATCACACAACTTATTTTAGATCTGGCCAGAGTTTCTTCAGAAGGTTTCAATCTGGACTCTTAACCCAGACTGGAAGTTCATTCTGCATCCTGGACAAAGCAGAAAGGAGAGACTTGTAGGGATAGAAATGACACAAAGGCAGGAGCCAAACAATAGAGGGTTATGAAAAGACAGATGTCAAGGGGGGCAAAATTCAGGCAAAGAGAAATGTCTCAACAAATACATAAGCTGCTAGATAGAAAATCAAGGAGAATAAAGACCCTATAAAAAGGATCACAGTATTTCAAGATCCAGACAAAAGACCCTAGACTGGGTATCTGTCTGGGTATCTGAAATTTAGTACTTATATGTGTAGCCAACTTAACCATTACATAAATTAAATAGCACAATTATGCTTCGGTTGTGAATGTACTTCACTATTCCTGCAGGTGGGATAATCAAATCATTGTTATATCAAAATTTGTGTTAAACATGTTTTTATTTTCTAATATTCTATTAACATCAGCAAAATTACTGCATGTACTGCATGTAACTTTTAAAAACATAAAAGTAAAGAAGTAGTTTGGCAAGCGAGCAGTATAGGATACATAGTCTATAATATAGTTTTCAAAAGCATCTCCCAATCTAAGGATGGATCCAAAGAGCAGCAGATTGTCAAGTGTGCCGCCGGCTGGTCTGCTACTAAACCCTTGTCATGCAAATCTCTGCTTTGGTCCTTAGGAATACCTAAACATTTCGAAGTTTACCTCATATTTGAAAAATAAAATACAAAATCAAACATAACTAAATATATTATTTAGGGATACTTAAATATGTGATAATATTTTTAAAGGAAAGGAATGCTAAACATAAAATTCAGGATAGATGTTACCTCCCAGAAGGAAGGCAGTGAAATGTAGTTAGGGAAAGCACAGCGCTTTGGTGATGATGTCATTCTTTTTTTCTTTTTTCTAGTTCTTAAATTGGGGAGCGAATGTTTATTGTATTACTAGCCATCATACCTTATTTGTTACCTGTCTTTCTATGCATATAATATATAATAAAAATTTTAATAAATCACCTAAAATTTTATTATGCTGCCAAAACCACAGAATGCAAATTCAGAAAAAAAACAGAGTTATGAAAATTAATATTTGAAGACTGATTACGTGGGGATTAAAGGAGACCTACACCTTTAAATATTTTTCTAATTGAGTGGAAAGCAGAGAAGACATCACTCTGCCAGAGAAACCGAGCAAAAGATACCCAGACCTTCTGTTTCATGGTTGTTCATGAATGTAAGAATGACAAGTTTGTTTTTTTCCAAAAGTAATTGTAACCAATGTTTCCCAGAGAAACTATAAGTTTTGAAAATAAAGTAGGATGAGTTTCAAAATGGAACATTTTTCTTAAATACTAGAACAAGATGCATTTTATTTTAAATAAATATCTGTAAATGCCACAAGAGGGTTGAAGGATGTACTATAATTCTTTTAAATCTTTTGATTTTTAAGAGCTAAATTCGTGAGAACCATCAGAATAGAATAAAAACATTGAAATGAGGCTTTACCAGTAGATTGAAGTATTTTAGGATATGGATATAAATGGAGATCGGGCACAATGAAGTAAATTTACAACTTGCTAAATGACTGCGCCCTAAAAGTGCCGACTCCTTGGTGAGTGGTGGGCAACAGAACTCTTCTTAGCCCCTGGTGGTGAAGCAAAAGTAATCTTTATCTGTGTAGGAGATTACATGAAAATGAGAAAATTAGTTCATAAAATGTAGGCTATCCCAATATTCTGACCCACAGGCTAAAATAGTGGATCAAATCCCACAAAATATATTTAATAGGAGTATATGTAAAGTCTGACACTTAGTTTTTAAAAATATAGTAAGAAAGTATATGTGAAAAGAATAGTTATTACAAGTGAATTTGATCTCTGTCTGCATCAATAGAGATAGATTGTACAGAAGAAGTCAGGTGATCATTCCCTACCTTGAACTGGTCAATTTCCATTCAGAAAGCTTTGTGTTCATTTCTGAGCACCTCATCTTAAAAGAAATGTTGAAGAAAGCAACCACAAAAATGAGTTGCCTTAAATTGACATCATATATGCAATGGTGGGTGTCTAAACTCGAGAAACACATAGCAAGGGAAAAAATGTTTAAGTTCAACACTATGTACAGTTACTTTAGGAACTGTCTTGTGGATAATTTCATTTGCACATTTTTGTTTTTGAGGGTGAAGACATGGCCAAAGAAAGGAAGAATATCTAACACACCTTCCCTGAACATAATGACACAGAGTGCTATAGGAGAAACTCAAATATTTGACACAGAGTAACGTTAGACTATTTTTAACATTACTTCCAAATCTAAAGTGTGTGCATGTAATTTTAATTATATGTACTTTTCTGAATTAATACAATTTTTAAAAGATTTTTAAAAATGTATTAGCTCATTAAAATTTTGACTTAAACCGTAGCATGAAAGCAGAGAGCTGATGTTAAGGAAAAGATTAGCCCTGGCTGTTGTGGCTCAGATGGTTGGGGCATCGTCATCTCATACATCAAAAGTCTGGGTATTCAATTCTAGGTCAGGACACTTACCTAGGTTGCAGGTTCTATCCCCGCCCATATGAGAGGCAACCAATTGATGTCTCTTTCTCACATTCTCTGTCACATTCTCTCTCTGTCTCTGTCTCTCTCTGTCTCTCTCATTCTCTAACTCTCTCTCTCCTTCTTCTCTGTCTCAAATCAGTAAACATAAAAGTTATAAAAAAATTAAACCAAAGAAAATTCAAATATGATAACTAAGTCAGCCTTAACTTTCCCCTCAGCTCTCCTGAACTTTAGACGGGCCTCTTCCTGGTTCCAGCCCCTGGCCTCCCTTTTCTTAGAGCACTTGCTTTAGAAAATTCATAAACTCTTTCTCTGCCCCTTTCAGATGCACATTTTTCCCAGCCTCTTGCCAGTTTTTACAACACGTGAATGTTTTTTGGAGGACCTGGGATTCATCCCTTTGAAATCAAATCAAGGAAGCTAGGACCTCTGTCACTCAGTCTCTGCCGGAGGAGAGGAACCTAACTTAATGGGCACTAATTAACAAACACAGATACATAATCACAGAGAAGAATATTTGCAAACTCAGAAATAACTTGAAGTTACAACACACCCCATTGTTCAGCCATTCCCATAACTTCCTCTGCTTAGTAGAAAGCAGTAGCGTCTACTACTCTCCCCTAGCTCACTCCAGCACTTAAATACCTTCCTGCCTTTTGTTTCATCAGAATTTAGTTCAAGCTGAGGTCTGTCTCCCACATTGCCTTAGCCTTGAAGAACAGCTCCCTTGCCTGTTTAATTTCTGCAGTTCAACTTTTTGTTTTGGCAATGGCGACCAAGGTAAGAGCCAAGGATAGAAAGCCAGACAAGAAACCAGGCACTATGCAGGTACCACCATCCGACAAACATTTTAAGATGCCGATCAGCTCTCTGTAATAAGAAGGAATACAGTATTTGTAGAATTGCTAGCCCAATAAGACAGTGCCACAAATGATTTTAAGGCAGAATTGAAAATAAACAGTGGCTTGAGGGAGCCATAAAGTTCTATGAAAGACTCAAATTTCTGTGGTTGGTGTCAGAGAAGAAAGGCCCAAAATGTGAATGTAGAAGTCCAGCAACAACAAGTATAAAGTTAGAAACTTTTGACAAGACTATTTTGAAAGGCATAGTAGGAGCAGAGCTGTTGAGTAGGTGACATGAAGTATAGGTGGTGGAAAGAATTTCAAAGCCTGCCTCTCATCTCCTGATCAGTACATGGTCATCAAGGAAGGGGTGGGGAGACACTCTCTCTTTCTCTCCACACACACAACAACAAAAACCAATAACAAATAGTATCATGCCAAGTGCTGGATATAACTTATGTCATTCCATCCTTCTTCCAACGAGGAAGATATTTTTATTATTCCCTCTTCTTTGATAAAGAAACTGAGGCTCAGAGAAGTCCTGCAGCCAGTAGACAGTGAGGTTGACATTTAAACTAATGCTGATTCTGGAATCCATGTTCTTATCAAATTAAATCCAGTGATCCACAGTTCTAGCTAAACATTAGGATTACCTAGTGTGCTATTTTAAAATATCAGTATCTGGGTCCCATCCCCAGAGATTCGGATGCATTTTGGTTGCGGGGGAGGCCCAGACACTAGTATAAAAAGATAAAACAAATAAATTCTTTTCAAGGTGACTGGAAGTTTGTGAACTACGGCACTATGCTATTCTGTTTCTTCTTCTACCATTTCTGTGGTAGAAATAATAGCATAAATCAATGTCAGTGGAAACGAAGCTGGCTGTCACCTCTAATTCACCTCAGAAAGTAGCAATCTGGCTTCCACACTCACCACCCTCTTGGTCTACACATGCTGATGCTACCAATTCACTTCTACCTGACAAATCCACTGTCCTTAAAATATTCTACCTTCCTGCATCATTTGACACTATACTTAAAGCATCATGCTTGAAACTACACCTATTCCCCATGTTACAAAATATGCTATCTATCTTAGTGTCCTGCAGTTCCCAGTGGATCTCTGCTGTGGCTCATCCCCGTAACTTTTTCATTTCCTAGCATTCCGTCTTCGCTCTCCACCTTTTTCATTGAGCATATTTGCATTCCTGCAGTTATATCACCCACTTCCACATTATTAACTACCGCCTAAGAAAACCAAACTATATCAGCCAGTCTCTCTCTTGGACTTCAGTTCTACACATTCAGCTGCATATTCTGAATGTCTCCACCTGCTTCATTGCAGACCAAGAGTGTTGGACCTTGGGAGAGTTATAGCCCAGGAGTCTGGAGTCCCTAACTTTACGCAGGACCTGTTGTTTTATGCATTGTGTTGTGTCAGGTCCTGAGGGTGACACACTCATGGTTAATTTGTTATTTCTCAGAATTCTTTTTTTTTAAGATTTTATTTATTTTATTTTTAGACAGAAAGGAAGGGAGAGAGAAAGAGAGGGAGAGAAACATCAATGTGCGGTTGCTTCTTGCACGCCCCCTACTGGGGACCTGGCCCACAACCCAGGCAAGTGCGCTGACTGGGGAATCGAACTGGTGACCCTTTTATTTGCAGGACAGCGCTCAATCCACTGAGCCACACCAGCCAGGGCTATTTCTCAAATTTCTGTATTCCTACTCTTTGTACTACTCTTTGTATAACTAGAACTAAAATATTGATGTTTTCATCCTCTTTTTTCACTTCAAATATTTAAGTAAAGGAACATAATTTATTTCTCAGTTATATAATTATATAAGTTGATGTATTTTTCTGATTTTTTCTCATTTCTGAGATCACATTTGTTAAAACTTGCTGCTGTAAATAAAATGAATTGTTATTTTTATGTCTCATTTTTTGATAAATGTTCATTAATTTTACCCTGTAAGGTAATAATACTCTTAAAAAATCACTTCATTATTAATAATTATGTTAAAATTTTATAACATTATTCTTAACCGTCATGATATTGGCAATATTAGTGACAATAACAGACAAGTTATATTTTAATAAAATGTTTTATAATTTATGCCTACTAGTAAATTATCATCTTAAATTTTTATCTCTAATATATTAGAACAGAAAAATATTATAGCATTCCATTCTTTATTTTACTAGAGTTACAAATGAGTAATAACTTAAAGATATGAATTAAGCACTTATTTCAACAACTGAAGTCCAAATTTATATGAACTGCAAGCTCAGGTATCTGCTCAATATTAAATGCTAATCATCTGGGTGCATGCCCCATTTCATTTATAATAAGGTACAAGTTCTTTGCGATTTATATAAAGACAGAAATCCAATTAGGAGGTTTGCAAACATAGTAATTCCATTACTGAATATATTAACTTCATCATATTAAAATAATCTTCCCAGAGTTAAATTTTAAAATAACTTCTGTAATAATTTCCTTTTGTTTACAAGTTAATATGCATACTTTGCGCAGCGGATACAGAAGCATTCAAGGAATTCTCCCTTTTTGCCTCATGAACTTAATAATATATTTTAAAAACATCATTTTCACTGTGTTCCAAGTAAGACTTGCTAAAACTTGCCTCTGAACACAAAAATCCTCTAAGATATTTTAATTTTCAGTTTCTACTTCAAGCCTATCTATAACTGAAAAGTTTAGATAAGATGGTTTATAGTCTAATTTGTAATACAAAAAGTTGAATTAAGAGCTGGAATCTATTGCTTTTTTTTCAATACAAAATTTTAATAGATAATTAATAGAGAAACTCAAGCAGTTTTCATGGGTAACTCACCATCAAAAATGTTCTGTATGGTACTCAATTAGGTATGAAATAGGTGAATTAAGGTTGGATTTCACTTGTCCTTACAACATGGAAACACTCTCTTATCTGTAAAACAAAAAGTTGATTGGAAATGTGACTGATTGATGTATTCCTGAGTAATAACTTTAGGAAGAATTGCCTATTATAGACTATCCTTGCTCAATCTCAGAAGTAAGGCAGTTGACCAACTTCCACTTAGCCTTCTATGACCCACAGACATTTATATCAACTACAAGGGAGTCTGCCAGACACTTTCTCCTGCAGCCTGTGGGCCACAGAGATGCAAATTGAGACAGAAATGCTGCCAGCACCACTTCTTTCTTTGGGTATCTATCTAGGAATACTGAAACAAAATTAACAGTCTTCCATCTCCATCCCCCATCTTACATTGCCCCAGCACTGCAATCCGAATTCATTAACAGTGGAGAATTCCTAGTTGGATATAGAGTCTTAACATTAAAAGCAGAAAAATAAAATAACTAAATCAAAGAAATTTTAAGGATAGGATTGTGCAGTCATGTGTCAAGGAGGTAGACTATCAACAGGCTAATCTCTAGCTCTAACCATAAGATATAAGGAGCGATAAGCTCCTGAATTATAAAACCAACTACTGGGATTGCTAAAGTTATCTATCAATTAAAAAAATGACACGGTGAGCGCTCTGAACTCAGTCTCTGCAGATTCCTTCCAGAATAAGCCCCCACCCTGTGTGCTTCCTTCTAGAAGTTAGGAGACAAGTACATCTGGGGTTCTCATGTTCCTTTCGGCATACCTCTTGTCCAATGGAGATAGTGCAAATAGTGGCTAAGAACACGGGTGAACTTTGGAGTTAGTGTGTATTTGACTCCCTCTTAAGCCACCTACTAGCCAAGTTACCTCCAGAAGTTTATTTAACCTTTACTAACCTTTGTATTTTTTCCAGCTATGAAGTGGCAATAATAATATCTAACTGTGAGAGTTATTGACAGAATCAATTGGGATATCCTGTGCAATGTAATTAGCACTATGTCTTGCTTATAATAAATACTCAAATGGTTGCTAGAGTGCAAGTATCTTTATATTCTTTTATATTCTTTGATTTTTATACTCATTAGAAAGAGAACAAGACTAGAAGAACTGCATCTTTCTTCCTTAATGTTACAACATTAAAGTTATAGCTCCATTTTATCCAGTGCTGAGCATTTATTGATTTTCTAATAACCATATTAGAGGTAATTTTTTATAATCAATTATACAATCTTATATGTTCAAAAATTTGAGTGAGAATCCTCTTTAATTTCTCCCCATTTTCCTCAGACATGTTTTCTGTGGAATAAATTCAGTGGTCAAGGGCAAACTCTAATCTTACCTCATCTGTAAAAGGTTTTCTAATCCTTTCCAAAGAATTGCAAACTTCCTCCCCTGTGTTCCCACAAAAAGCATAGCATTTACTTGCGTATTTTTGGCTAGTTTTCTATGTGTCCCTCTCCCTTGACAGCATGTAAGTTCCTTGAAGGCAGAGACTATGGCTTACTTGTCCGTATTGAACTTAATGGTGTGAAAACAGCTTTAACATACATGCTTAGGAAAAACAAATACTGAAAATCATTCTGGTCAGCAGCGTCATCTGGCATTTGGAGAGCCACCAGGGATGAAAAAGTACAGCCAGACATTCTGTTCAATTTTCTATAATAAATGCCACAGTGAAAAGTGACTAGGCACTTGAGAGCCCCCTAGAGGGTCACATTCTGAAGCAGAAGCTTTTGAGTGCTGTTTTAGGACCCAGATCAGCTCTTGATATTTCAGTGTTCAAAGACTAGGCACAGAGGAAGATGAAAAATCAGTAAATGCTCTTCTAATTATTTGTATTTTTATTTTTTCTCCTAAAAAATAAGAGAATATATCTTTAGTTTTTAAAGGTTATTAACTACTCAAGACTTCAACAATGATAATGTGGTTTTGTTCCACTATTAGAATTCTCCAGATAGAGATATAATTCAAAATTCAACTTATACTCCTAAAATATAAGAAAGATGAAAACAGTAATTCATGGTAATCATAGTCTTGTGAGGTCAATGCTATTAGTAGTATCAATTTGAATATTAATTCACACTTGCTGAATATGTAAAAATATCACAAACTTTATCTTTTGTAAAATTTATTTAAAAATTATTGGTGATCTTGCCATTTAATCAAATAAACACTTTGTTTACATAAATGCGATTTTTTTGAGAAATGTTGAGAAAATAAAGCTCATTAAAACAAATCAAATAACTATCACAAAAAAAGTATATCTCATCTCTTCAGGTTTAAAAGGGAAAGATCAATCTACTCTCAAATGTAGCTTCTTATCAATACATAAACAAAATGATCAGATAATAGAACAGGTTAACAGTTGAAAAAGTAGAGGTTAGGGACCAATTCCTTAGATACCACAATCTTCTAAAACATACCAGAAGAAATAGGTAATCTGAATATACATATACCTACTAAAGAAATTAAATCAATAATAACCTTCTAAAACAGAAAGCACCAGACCCAAATGGAGTGCATTCCACTGGTAAATTCCATCAAACATTTCAGTAAGAAATTATACTGATTTTCTACTATCTTCTTCAGAAGATAGAAGTAGAGGGAATACTTCTTAACTCATTCCATAAGACCAGCATTACCTTAATACCAAAACCAGAAAAGGCATTACAACCAAAGGAAACTACAGGCCAATCTTTCTCAGGACCACAAATGTAAAAATCTTCAACAAAATATTAGAAGATCAAATCCAACAATATGTAAAAAGAATTATTCTCCACAACTAAGTGAGATTTATCCCAGGTATGCAAGGCTCATTTAAAATTTGAAAATCAATTAATGTAACATATCATCAAAAGGCTAAAGAAGAAATAATGCACATTAAAAGATGCAGAAAAAACTTGACAAAATCCAACACCTACTACTCATGATAAAAAACAATCAGCAAATTATGAATGGAGAGGAACTTCTTCAACTTGATAAAAAGTATCTACAAAAACCCTGCAGCTAACATCATACTTAATGATAAGAAACTCAAAGGTTTCCCGCTAGAATCAGGGACAAAGGCAAGGATATCCCCTCACACAGCTTTTCAACATCATACCAGAAGTCCTATTTAATGTAGTAAGACAAGAAGAAGACATTAAAAGTATGCAGGTTGGGAAGGAAGAAATAAAACTATTTTTGTTTGCAGATGACATGACTATGCAGTAGAAAATCTGAATCAACAACAAAAAATCCTGAACCTAATAAGCAAGGTTGCAGGACACAAAGTTAATATTATTAAGAAGTCAATTGACTCCTGCTTCCCTGTTATACCAGCAATAAACAAGTGGAATTTAAATTAAAAACATGTTAATGTTCATTTTAGATGTTTATCAAAGTTCTTTCATGGGGAAGAAAGTAAATGTATGAAATAAATCTGTGACATTTATGAGTACTGTTGGCTCTGAACAAACTTTTGAAAACATATTTGACACAATTTTGTACGAGCTGAAAATAAGCATGATTTTTGAAATCTCTGAATGCCTAGGTCCTCGGAATTATCATTCTTTGTTGAATTTCTTATTGAAATATGTAGTGTTTAAGACTTTTTAAAAATGGTACTATGTATTATTTTTTAGTGTGGGTAGATGGGAGTATTGTTTCTGTGTTACCATAAAACTGATGTGTATTTTTGTCTATTCTTTATTATCTTAGTAGTTTCATACTATGTATTGATATGTACCATAACCAACACATTGCCTATGAGAAACATGTAAGATAATGTATCTACAACCATTGTTGTATAATGCATATACAAGTGTATAATGTAGTCTTCTATCTTGCCTTATACATATGTTATATAACATTTAAAAAAGAGCTTTTGTCTTGATTAAGAAAAGGAAAAAAATGCTAAATACACATTTTGATAATTAAAAATGCCCAACTGTTTTACAGTATTTTATTATATTGGGTGTCTTATTTTTTCATGGGCTTTTTAGTTAACTAATGAATAAATACATTAGATACTTTGGGGTTTTAGTTGGGATTTTATAGAACTTGCATGTAATTTTTTGGTTCTTTGTTATTTCTATTAACACATGGCATTATGTTAATAAAAGCCATAACACCAATAAAACACACATTGCCATTTACATAAACACTAAAAAATCTAGGTATATTTCTAACAAAATATGTACAAGATCTATATGATGCAAACTACAGTTTGGATGTGTTCCAAGGAAGAAGTAAATAAATGAAGAGATATTCCATGTTTGTGGATAGAAAGTCAACATTGTCAAGCTGTCAGTTCTTCCCAACTTGATATATACATTAACCACAATCACAATCAAAATCCTGACTGTGACTATGGTTATTGAAAAACTGATTCTAAAGTTTATGTGCAAAGGCAAAACGCACAGAGTAGCCAATTCAATATTGAAGGGGAAGAATAAATTTGGAGGACTGACACTATCCAACTTGAAGATTTATTATAAAGCTGCAATAATCAAGACAGCGTGGTATTGGCAAAAGAATAGACAAAAAGAGCAATGGAACAGAATGTGGAGTCCAGAAATAGATCACCATAAATATAGTCAAACAGTCTTTGACAAAGGAGCAAAGACAATACAACGGAGCAAAAATAATCTTTTCAACAAATATATACTGAAACAATTGGACATCCATGTGCAAAAACAATGATTTGGACACAGGTCTACATCTTTCATAAAAGCTAACAAAAAATGGATCTACATCTAAATGTTAAATGCAAAACAATAAAACTCCTAGAAGATAACATAGAATAAAATGTAGGTGACCTTGAGTATGGTGATGACTATTTAGATACAACACCACAACACTATCTATGGGAGAAAGAACTGATAAACTGGATGTCATTATATTTGAGCCAAATAAGAACAATCACCTCCTTTAGTAGGTGACTGGATTAATAAACTATGGTACATTCAGACAATGGAATATTATTTAGTACTAAAAAGAAATGAGTTATCAAGCCAATGAAAAGACATGGTGGAAACTGATGTGCATATTACTAAGTGGAGAAGTCAACTTGAAAGGCTACCTACTGCATCATTCCAACTATATAACATTCTGGAAAAGGCAAAACTGGAGATAGTCAAAAGATTAATGATTTCCAAGAGTTACAGGGGGGTGAAGAATGAATAGGTAGAGCTCGGAAGAAATTTAAGGCAGTGAAACAATTCTGTATGACACTACCATAGCAGTATGTGTCATTACACATTGGTCAAAACCCATAGAAAGCACAACACTGGTTGTGAACCTAACCTATACTACTGATTTGGGGTGATTATGAGGTATTAATGTAGTTTCATTGATTGTAAAAAGTGTACAATGTGGTTCAGGATATCAATAGTGGGAGAGCTTGTGTGGGTGGGAGGCTGAGGATATATGAGAACCTTCTGTACTTTGTGCTCATTTTGCTATACCCTAAAAGTGATCTAGAAAATAAACTTTATTAATCACAAAAATCTTCAAGTAACAATGCCATTTATTCTCTGTAGACTAGTACTTAAAAATTGGAAATGTCATCAAATCAACTGTAGCAAAATTGAAAATAATGACTATATGTATACAAAACTACTTCTCATATAAGATGGGAAAAATTTCTTTCATGTTCCCTTCCTCTAAATAATGAGCAGACTTTGTTATTATTCGTGAACTATAGACAACTGTAAAATTGCTCTCTACAGTTATATATCTCAAACATATTTGATCCCAAAGTAATTTTAAATATGATGTATTGACTGAACCACAAGAGGAACTCATTAATCTGTGAATGTTTCAAATACCTTAAACATTGACAGTGCCACTGTTGTGTGCTAAAGATACAAAACCAAAAGATGCAACACAAGCAGATGGTCAGCATCCTTCTGTACCAGTGAGGGCCTCTGCTGTAACACACTGACCAGACATGTGCCAGGTACTTTCTTTCTCACTTCCTAATACTCTTGGGGATTTCTTAAAAGTTAGATTCTAGCATAATAATAAAAACAAATATAAAACTATCATAAACATTTTCTTACATTGAAAACTACATCTAAAAGAAAAGGTATTGTTAATATTTTTTCATAGAACACTTACTAACATCTCTAGAAACACTAGTATTCTCTAGAATAGGATCTGGAAAATTCTGCACTAGGTGATTAGGCCCCTTCAGAATAAAGGAGGAATATTCTATTGCAAGGCCCTAAGTAAAAACAAAAACAGTATCTTCTTTCACCCTGGCAAACACTGACAGGATGTTAACAGAAGTTTGCTAAGCCATAGTGTCATTTCTACTCTGTTTTTAATCCTCACCCGAGGATAAGTTTATTGATTTCAGAGCTAGAGGAAGGGAAAAGCGAGGGAGAGAAAGATCAATGTGAGAGAGAAACATCGATCAGTTGCCTCCTACATGCTCCCCAACTGGGGATCAAACCGTAACCTAGGCATGTGCCCTGACCAGGAGTTGAACCCTCAGCCTTCTGGTGTATGGGACAATGCTCCGACCAAATGAACCCCCAGGCCAGGACTCATTTCTACTCTTAAGAGACGCTGCTGGAAACAGTACGCATTATATGTCTTCCAAAGCCGCTGGTCTCCTGATATACACGTGCATGCTGAGCGTGTTAGGGCTAGCGGAAGTTATTAAAGCCTGTTCCTAAAGATAGAGAACCTTCAAGAAATGATAAATATTAAATTCACACGTCAGTATTCTGTTTGATACATGGGGCTCTCAGGTTCTCTAACCTCATTAACCCATGATTTCCTTCCTCCCTGTGTACAATTATCCTGGAAGAAATGTTTTCTACACAAAGAAATGAGACAAGGATTATACTGGATGCATCTACTTCATATCTCTACAACAGGTGTCATACTATTTATTTTCATCTGTACTGTATGTAGAATTGATCTAAGTAGAAACCACAACTAGGAACAGCAAAAAATCACAAAAAGATTTCAGTACTGTTAGTTGTAGAATGTATGGATGACAGAGGCCAAGTGGAACAAGAATTGTATTGTAACCACAGGTCATTTATGGAGACAGAATGTCATTGTGTGATGCAGGTTCATCTAGGTTTTGTATATCCATATCACCTAATGAATTCATTTCCTTTAAATAGAGGTTCAATCACTGAAAGAAGGACTAAAAAGGTATTTACCCATTGTATAATAAATGAATTTCAAAACACATTACACCATAGGATTCTGATATAAATATGCTATTGATGCAAAAAATTATATAAAAGTTATTTATGGACAAAAAAATGATGTAATTTGCACTGTGGATACAAAAGAAATTAATTTATAACATAGGTTATTTTAAAAAGCAAAATACTGACTCAGAATTTTTTTCATTTTTATTTATTACTGACATTAACCTAGTTCAGTTTTTATCTATAGTTTAGTCATACATTATTGGGTATCTAAAGATATCATAATTTAAAAATTCAATCCTGCTACAAATATCAGTTTGCTAAAGAAAAGCACACAGTAGAGAGTAAGAGCATAACAGAGACCAAACCATTCTTCAATGTGGCTTCAGCAGAAATACAGAGAAGGAGCCACAAAGTAAAAGGATGGACAACATACTGTGGAAACATTCAGATACTTGCTTTACCATCTACGGTATAAATCATCTTTTTAATCCTGGACTATAAAAATTGCACACCTTGTATTTTATGTTTCCAAAGTTAAAACAAATGCGTTTAACCTGAGAATTTAAAAGTAATGGCTGTGATGGCTTGCATTTCAGAAAATATCACAATATTCTAATTCTTGAAGAGGCTCGACGTGGTATTATCTTTCTGTTTATTTTGAATATTCTTCACAAGTAAGAGGAATATATGGAAGTTGCAGTTTCTACTGTGTAACTTGTCTTGAGAAGGTTGTATTCAGTATTCAGTTAGTTAGTGTATCTCATTTTGCAGACAATTTTTTGATCCTGAAGAAGCAATTAAGGAAGACCTCTTCCTGACTGCTCTGCTAAATGTTCTTAGTGCCATCTGCTGCATGCTTCCGGCTACTGTAAAGGGAACTACTCTAGTTAATTCGAGTTTGAGTCCAGAAAGAGCTGGCATCATATTAATCGATTTGCAATCCTTGCATGGAAAGAAAACACACTGTAATAGCATTTTCACATAGAAAATGCTTTTGCAATTTCTAGATATAGTTAACAGTAATAATTAGCTTTGTGATTCTTATACTAAAAATATTTTTTAATGTACTCTATTTTCTCTATTCAACAACTCTACCTGTAATAATTCCCTCAAATACATACCAGTAGCTAAAGTGAAGCTATTATTATCTTTCTGCTTGTTCCTTAGTATAGTAACAAATCTAATGTATTTGAAAAAGCAAAAATAATTTAATGACACTAATAATAAATTTTACTGGGATATTCATATTTTTAATTAAAGGATGTGTTTTGAGCTAAAAAATAAATAGGAAAATGTTAATAATTAGATTAACCCATTATTCTGAAAAGTTATTTCCAAAGATGTTGTTAGCCAAACTACTACCTAAATGGAGAGAAAAATCTGTGTGGTGATACTATTTTGTGGAACAGAAAAGGTTTCATCTAAGTATTCAATCCTGTGACTCCTTAACCAACAGCATTTGGAAACATGGTCTGTAACTCTTCTGAGGACTGGTGCCCATCATACAGCTACATCCCTTTGATACTTCATTTCTTTATTTAGGTTGTCTTTTTCTGATATAAAATTCACCACTATGAGATTTGCTCTGCGTTAGGGTGGCTACCAGTTAAGATCAAGTTCTTGAGTTTATCCTGGTTCTGGTTTGTTTCCTTGTTCTAATTCTGAAATTTGTGAGTGTCCTTAAAGTTCAAGCAAGCATGCTGCCCGGAGTGACTGTCATTTAACGGATGCTCTTCCAGCTCCCAGCTCACCTAGGGGGTCGTTCTTTGGATCACTTGCAAAGGGCTCAGTAAGCACTAAATTTCAAGAAGATTTCACACTTGTTGTAGCAAAGCATGCTGAAACATGCTCTGCTGAGATAATTACATAATCCTTAAGTCAAGTTTACTACCTACATATGTGGGTATAAAATACCCAAAGGACTGCCACAGTTTTTATCTCAAACTGTCCACTAGCAACAGTTACAATGTAATAATCCCTTGTGATGGTTTTCTTTTTTGTTCCAGAGAATTATACTTTTCTTTCACCCTGTCTACAGACCCTGCCTCATCTAGCAGATAATTAATTCAAGAACCCTATTCCCTGTAGTATTTCAAGATCATAGCCTCCTAAAAGTACACAAGCCAGTTCCTCAATAAGGGAAATGAATCAGACAGTGTGATAATGCAAAGGTGCTTAATTATTTATAAAACAAATCACAGTTGCAAGGTGATAAAGAAGTTACAAACATTAGACTCAGTAGAAGACCGCCAGGACAAATATGATCAAAAGTCCTGTAAGCTAATAACAAATGCATTATAAAGATACTAAGGTGTGGTCAGGACTCTTGGAAGGAAGTGCAAGTGATTACTTCTAAAAGTCAGTTGACTAGAGTTGATAAAAATCTTTCCGAAGCACTAATGAAAATAACGTTTAGACTTTCATTTTTAGTCACTAAGAATAAAGAATAAATATTATTTTGTGTACAACACAGAATTTCAGTGTTCAGTGCAAGCCCATGTGTACTTCTTCCTAGGAATTCTTGTTACTTACACCCTGATTAGAAAAGGAGCGCTTCTTTTCCTAGAATGCCTATTTCTTCCTGAGATCCCTTTATTTCGGATTGCTAAATATAACCAGGAGGCAGCTCCTGTGCTCTGTCTGTGCTAAATATCAGTGTTTTACCCAGTATCCAAGTTTTTATGCTCTCCTACTGCCTCTTCTCTTAGACCCAGGTACTCTGATAACCCCATTCTTTCTACTCCGTAGCACCTTGATGAGTGTCCTTTCATGGGAGATTTTACATCATAAGAAACAACCATGTGGGCAGAATAATACCTTCAAAACACCTGCATGTGCACAGTCATCCTGATAGTAGCTATGTCAGGCCAGACTTGCTTATTGATTATGGTTAGAAAATGTGTGCTGCATACATATATTCAATGTTTTTACTTGACATTATTTAACCCATAGGTACTCAAATAAAAGTAATAGTGAAACTTCTGTTTTACCTCAAGTCCATTTGGCTTTAAAATATATTCCTTTTTCAGAGAACTACACCTATTGTACAAATACCAAGAGAGCTACATAAAAATCAGGGATGGACTGAGGACATCTTACAAGTTTCTGCCAGTGATCTTAGCCTATTCTGTTCAGACTTGGTTAAGAATTAAAAATATATATATTTAGATTATTTTTCTGCCTTCAGGTTCATTTAATTCTTTAAAACTATAGCTTAATTCAGGCACCTGCCTTTTATCCTGACATAGTTAACATCTAGTCTAAATCATGGTACATGTTACTTAATATTTTCTGTTATCCCTGTGTAGGCTCCATTTTAACACTTAGTTCAATTTTTCCTGTTCCTTCTCCATTCGTCACCCATTTTTGACTAACCCACATCCTCCCCACCCACCTACCCCCACATGCACACACACCAATTCCTCTCTCATATTTCTTTTCTACCTTTCAGAAGAGGGACTTCTTAAAACATTTCAGAGAAGACAGAAAAGGTCTAGGAATAAATGCAGTAAAGTAAGTCCTGTGAATGTAAGATAAAAATTTCACAAATTGGTTGGGGTAATAAAAGAGAAAAGAAATTTAGAATATGCTGTGATGGAAGAAAGGAGTTGGGCATTTCTTGAAAACCAACACACAAGGCTACAGAAACAAATTGCTTCTGAGAGAGCCCTTTCCAGTGTTTTATCAAGCATAAAGTGTCCAATATCTCTCAGGAAAAATGTGGAAAGGCACTCCTAAGGCCCTCTTGGATACATCTTTGCTCAAAAACTAAAAATTAAACTGCAGTTCTATTCCCTAACAAGAGCATACCCTCAGCGCTCCCCTGGAGATTTGCAGGAATGAGACTTGAGCTCTCAGGAGACAGGTGAGTAATCTCAAATTCCTCTGTGAGCCTGCAGCAGGGTAAACATTCTCTGCCCACTGAACGAACTTAAAACATTCACATGCCTTGGGTGAGAATGTCTGTATATTTTCTTCATCTATTTATTGTACTAAATATGACTTTAGGATGGTATAGTTGCTTTGATTTCCTTCACCCTTCATTTTTCTGATTGCAACATTCACTCTATTTTGCTGAGTAAATTGGATCAGGCTAATTTTCATGGGATAAGAAGAAGAATAGTGTAGGAAAAATTCCTTCTGCTTTGTTACATGATAGCACTGTACAAATTCATATAACCACTTAAAGCTTAGTATTAAAAAGGCACCTATAATCAGCCTTTCAAAATTACTAATTGAAGGACCTAAAAATATAAGGAATGTTTCAAGATGGACATGGCTACGAGAGTCAGCGTTTCCCCCACTTTCATACTGGAAAACATAGAAAAGACACAAAAATCTGAAATCTACATTTTTTTGTGAAACTAGGTGACAGCTATATTTAAGACTCAAAATATATGCAAGACTGCAAAAAAGAAAAAGAAAAAAAAGACTTTTTTTTGCATTGCCAGTAGTGTATGGGAGTTCTAGTTCCTCCACATCCTCCCCAACCCTTGGTATGGTCAGTGTGTTTAACTGTAGGCATTTAAATAGGTGTGTAGTTGTTTTTTGCCGTGGCCTTAATTTGCATTTACCTAATGACCAGTGATGTTGAGAACATTTCCAGGTGCTTATTTTCCACCTGAACATCATTGGTGACGAGTCTGTTAAAAGATTCTGCCAATTTTAAAGATTGACTTGTTTTTCTTATTGTGTTTTTAGAATTCAAATTTTGCCAATCTGGTGGGGGGTAGGGCAGTAGTATTGTTCCCTTATTGCAATTTTAACTGGCACTTTTGTGATTATAAATGAAGTCAAGCACTTTTGGGTTTATTGGCCTTTGGATTCTTTTTAGGGGAAGTGCCTATTCATGCATTTTGCCCATTTCTTCCTGCTGGATTTTCTCATTGGGTATTGATTTGTGTATGTTCATTGTATGGTGTGGACATGGTTCTTCATCTGTTAGTGAGGGTCTTCTCCCACTCTGTGGCTTGGTAATTTATAGGGTGTTTTGATGAATAAAATTTATAATTCTAACATAGTCATATTTATTGATCTTGTCCTTTATGATTTGTGCTTTTGGTGTCTTATTTGAGAAATATTTCCCTTTCCAGATATCAAGAATATATTATGCAAACTTATTTCAATAGCTCTATCATTGTGCCCGTCCCTCTTAGCGCCTCATCATCCATGTGTGAGTGGCGTAAGACAGGAGTCCACATTTATTTTTCCACATATATACTTAATGATTACTGCACTGTTTATTTAAAAAGTATCACTTTCCACTGCTTAATCCAATGTCTATACATGCATGACTCTGTTTCTAGGCTCTTTCTTTTGTCTCATTGGGCAATCATAATTATTCTACACTGTCTTACTGTTACTAAGTCTTGAATCTGGTTGAGATGTCTGATAACTTATGTTTCACAGACTACCATATTTACCACTTCATTTGTTGTTTATTCCTTTATGCCTCTCAAGTCTTTTATCTGGGATAATTTTTATCCTTATTAAGTACATCCTTTGGAATATATTTTTAATACAGTTTTGTGAGTGTTGAATATTGCCATTTTTTGTTTATCTGAAGATTTTGCCTTCAGTTTAGAGGATAACTTCACTGGCTATCTATCTTATAACATCAAAGATACTGTTTTACTGACTCTTAGCACCCTTGCTTGCTGTTGAGGAATAAGTTGTCAGTCGAGCTCTTGCTGTTTTGGAAGCATTCTACCTTTTCTTACTTCTGTTGTGTTTAAAATTTTCTCTTTGCCTTAGGCATTTTGCATTTTCATTATTGTATGTCAAGATGTGAGCTTCTATTTTAATTACGATTTTATTGATAGTTGTAGATTCACATACAGAAAAAATGATACAGAGAGATCTCATGTGTGTTTTTCCTAGTTCTCCTGAATGTTAAAATTTTGTAAAACTACAGTATAATATCACAATCAGGAAATTAATATCTACACAATCCTCTAATCTTATTCAGATCTCTCCAGTTATACCTGTGCTTATTTGTATGTTTAGTTTTACACAGTTTTATCACATATGGTGGTCTGTGTGTCCCTTGCCCCAATCAAAATAAAGAATAGTTCCAAAACCATGAGTATCCCTCATGTTGCCTTTTATTAGCACAACTAGCTCCTCTTGCATCTCCCGAGTCTAGAGAGACAACCTAGCAAATTCAATTCCTACCCATGTTATTTTAGACCTTCTCAGGCTATGTTCTATGTCCCTTAGTATGTCATTTGAATTTTTCTTTTTTCTTTTAAGATTTATTTATTTATTTTTTAGAGAGGGAAAGGGAGGGAGAAAGAGAGAGAGAGAAACATCAATGTGTGGTTGCCTGTTGAGGCGTCCCCTACTGGGGACCCGGCCCACAACCCAGTCACGTGCCCTGACTGGGAATTGAACCTGTGATCCTTTGGTTTGCAGGCTGACATTCAATCCACTGAGCCACACCAGCCAGGGCTCATTTGCACTTTTCATCTTTTTGTCTTTTTATGCTGCATTTTGGAAGATTTATTCTAACCTATCTTTTAGCTCACTAAGTTTCTTTTCAGCTATTTCTAGCTACTCATTAGATCTTTTCACTGAGTTCTTAATTTATAGTTTTAGAATGAGAAGACTGATTTGATATTTTTTAAATCAGCATATTTTTGAAAATAATTTTCTACTTCTTAAACCTGCTATCTTTTTTAATATTTTTAGCTTATAAGCATAAATTGCCTTATATGCCTTTCAATTTAAATACCTGAATTTCTATGATTTTATTCTATTGCCTACTTTTCTATGCTGGCTCTAATTTATGGCATTTTCTTTTCTTGTATGTCTGATCATTGTATTGAAAAAATTAATTGCAGAAATAATGTGAGGCCTCAAAAGGGAATTTTCATTTGTTTTTGCCAGGGGCTTGGGACATTATAAAAGTGTCATCTACTGAGGCTGCAGGTTCAAGTAAGGGTTACTATCCTTCTGGATTGCCCTTTCTCAGAGGGTATACTCTTTACAAACCCTGCGCGAAGGTAAGAATTGATTTTGAAGTCTGTCTTTTTGCCCCAGGAGGCTGCCAAAACAGCTCAGTTCCACAGCTCCTTGTTTCTTCGGGCAAAAGCAGCTTTTCGTTTTGAGCTTAACCCTATGAATTTTCAGCTTATCCTAGCTTTTGGCTAGGTAATTCTTCATTATCTTGTTAGCTCATCTATGCTCAGAAATTTTTTTAACATTTTATTTAGCTTTTTTTTTTTTTAAGATATCATTCAGGATACCGACAGACCACTAAATATTTTTAATTTTTTTGACAGTTTGAATCATGTAAATGTAATACCAATTTAGAAATTACACACACGGGTGCGTGCACACACACACACTATGGAACGATTCCAAAGATGCACTTGTAGGAGAAGGCAAATGTTGGAGAATTTTATCACAACTATCCCTTGTGTATGCCATAATATGCTGTAAAGTCAACCACACAACCATGGAGTCTGTGTTTTGTTATTTACTTTTGAGGTTTAAAAAAAAAAAGATGTACAGATTGCCAAAACTTCTTGGCACAAATACAACTAAAACACAGAATGGAGCGTAGGGGTGAAGGAGAGCAGAATTATTTTCCATATTAATCACATAAGTTCATTTACTGCTGAAAGTTTCTAAGGCAGCTGAACTTAAAAATAATATATCAGTTTTTTTGTTTTTTTGTTTTTTTTTAGTTTTAAAAACTCTGCCTTCAAATTAGCTAAAAGCAAAGATGATAGCTATTACTGTTACATTCAATTTGTCTTCAGTAGCCTGCTGAGCTCTGGAAAAATCAGTAAATTGAGCCTAGGAAGATAAGAAAGTAAGCTCAGGCCTTGATCTAAAATTAATTGAAGGTACATATCTACAAGGCAGCAACAACTTCAAATGGCAAGAGCTAAGTACCTCTTAAACATGGCTCCTTGAACAGCAATTACGCCTTAAGCAAAGAGGAGAACAATTAAGATAACACTAATAAGGAGAGACATAAGGACCCACATACAACTGAAGGGAAGAAAACCCCAAGAGTATATGCTTGGCAGAGACATTTCTATTTAATATCCTATAAAAGAAAGCCACAGGGTCTGTAGCTCATAATGTTGACTGAAAAACAGTCAAGATATTTTCACATAAAAAGAATCGTAAATTAAATTAAGACAAAAAAAATGATGTGGAATATCTATATGTAAATCCCATTTAACACTTTCTATAAGTGCATTCCACTTAACCTTAAACTATCCCCACCCAACAAATTCACTCAGATCAAGCTGTGCTTTACTCTCAAGATAATTTAACCCTTCACTTACAGCAATCATAAGAAAGTCAAGAATAGTAAAGATTCGTGAGCTCCCATTATCCTGTTGTTCATCTCTTCTGCTTACTAAAAATGGCTTAGTTATGCCAGAGAGGATTTACAATGAAAAAAGATATTTAAGAACTTGAAACAAGGTTGATTCATTCAGAATCAGATCTACTCTGATAACTATCGGGATGTTCTCAGGTAGCATCAATGCCTCAAGGAAATAAACTATTAGGAGATGTTTCTACAGTTATTACATTTATGAATATGAGTTTGCCCCACAGCACTTACTGAAGATAGTTTTTCCATTTTTTTCATTAAATATTGTGTAGATTCAAATATACGAATGAAATGTGTAAAGTACAAAAACAGCAATGCAACACTTCAACAAATACATGCTAACCTACAGCCCAGTTTAAGGATCCCTGAATTATTATCACTTTCTAAGCCTCCCAAATGCTGTTCTCCAATCTCTCTTCCCAGCCCTTCCTTTCTCTGTCCGAAGTAACTATAATCATACTTTCTGTGTCATTCCTTTGCTTTTTAAAATTGTTACCAAGTGTATTTGTTTTTGCAAACAGTATACTGTTTATTCTTCACATCGTTTTAGTACTTTAGATGAATGAAATTGTCAAGTGTCTTCTTGAATTTTGGGGTGTTTTTTTTGTTTTTGCTTCTTAGAGATTCATAAATATTGTATGTGATTGTAATTCACTATTTTCCAGTTGTTTACTATTCCCTTGTATAAATATTCCACAGTTTATTTATTATGTCTACTATAGGGTTGTTCCCAGTTTTTGTTTTTGTTTTTTTGCTGTTAACAAACAGTGCTTCTAATAACATCCTTGCACGTTATTTCCTGGTACCCAAGTGCATTTTTTTGTTTTGAAATATGGTTGGGAGTGGAATTTGTAGGTCGTAGAATTGGTATATCCTCAACTCAACTGGAAAATATCAAATAGTTCTGAAGTGATGGTTCCAATTTACACATCCACCAAGATCACATAGTGGTCTGGTGGCTCCATAAATTAGGCAAAATATCATATTCTCACATGAATTAACTTCTCATTATAGTCTTAATTTCCATTCCTGTTTCTTAATGAGAGTGAACCTCATATATTTTTCTGGCTTTTTGTTTCTGTCAAGTGAAATGAGTCTTCACTTTTTCCCCCCTTTTCCTCATTTTGGCTCATTTTATTATATTGTTTTTCTTTTTCCTGTTGATTTTGTGTAATTTCTTTAACATTCTAAACTCTAATTTCTCTAATAAACTCTAATAAACTCTAAACTATAATTTCTCAGTTACATACACTGTGAATATTTTCTTTGTTTTTATTTAATTTATTGGTATTTTGAGCTGAAGTTCTTTATTTTAATGTATCAATTAATGCACTTTTGGATCTTGTCTTAACAGCCTCCTTGATACTGTGGTCATAAAAATAATTCTCTCTCATTACATCCATTGAAAATTATTTTTGTGTTTGTGTTTAGGCCCAATTTTATTTTTGCCAATAATTATTTCAATGCTCTTTTTTAAAAAAAGTCCCTTTATCACCATTAATATGGGAGGCTAACCTACCAATTTAGTTTATATATGTTTCATTCTGTTCCTGGGAATGCTTCTGTTTTGTTGACTGACTTCATTATACAGTTTTATAATTATTCTTTACAATTTATCTCAGGCAAAGTTTGTTCTTTTCAGCAGTGTCTTAGCTATTTTGGATTCTGTTCTTCAGTATAAATTTTAGAATCAGTTAGTTTGTTAAGTTCTATAGCAGAATAAAATATATATGAACAAAACCCAAAATCATCAGAACTTTTAATTGTATTGCATTTACAGATTAATTAAAGGGAAAGCTGATTTTTTATGCTATATCTTCCAGTTCATAACTATGATGTTTCTTTCCATTTATTTAGGTCTCACTTAATATTGTTCATTTAAGCTTTATAATTTTCCCAATGAATGTCTTGCATATTTGTGATAATTTACTCTTAGCTTTTTAAATTTTTTTAATGTCATAGTTAAGGTTATATTTGTTTAATTCCATTTTCTAACTTCATGTTGCCAATGTATAGAAATATGGTTGATGTTTTTCATTGAGTTTTGTGTCCGTCAGCCATGCTTAATTTACTCAATGAGTCTTTAGAAGTTTCTACATAAATAAAAAATATATACCACCTGAAAAAATAAGAGATTCGATTTTCCTTTTTAAACTTTACACCTTTTCTTTCCTTTCGTTGTTGCCCTGATAAAAGATAACTATGGTGTTAGCAGGAACCCTGGCCTCTGTCTTATCTGAAAAGGAATATACTTTCAAAGTTTTATCATTGGGTATGCTCTCAGGCTTTTGACAATACCTTTAATTAGGGAAATTTTTTGCTTTCATTTCTTAGTTTGATAAGTATTTTAACACAAAGGGAAGTTTAATTTTATCAAATCCTTTATCTGTATCCATTTAGATGACTGTACATTTCTCTTTAATTTGTTAATATGGTATATTTTTGAAATATATTTTCTGTTATACCATATTACATTCCTGAATGAACATCCATATATCAGATGTTAAAACTTTAATATATACCTTCATAGGTTAGTTTGGTCAGTGATATTCTTATACTCTCCTCTCAGGTGTTGAAACCAAAGTAAGGAGAACCACACAAACAGAGTATTGCCCCTCTATATACTTTAGAATAGTTTGTGTAAGATTGGTATAAAATCATCTATTGAATGTTTGGTAGAAATTTTGGGTAAGGTATTTGAGCCTTTTTGAGAAGGCACAAAGAAGGGAAGACATTTAACTACTGCTTCAATTTATTTTTTCTTTTTTTTAAAGTATATCTTATTGATTATGCTATTACAGTTGTCCCATTTTTTTTCTCCCCTTTATCACCCTAATCTCTGCACCCCCCTCATTCCAGCATCCCACACCCCTTAGTTCATGTCCATGGGTCATACATATAAGTTCTTTGGTTTCTCCCTTTCCTATACTATTCTTAACCTCCCACTGCCTATTTTGTACCTACCATTTATGCTTCTTATTCCCTGTACCTTTCTCCCCATTCTCCCTCCTCTGCCTCCCCACTGATAACCCTCCATGTGATCTCCATTTCTGTGATTCTATTCCTGTTCTAGTTGTTTTCTTAGTTTGTTTTTGTTTTAGATTCAGTTGTTGATGGTTGTGAGTTTGTTGTCATTTTACTGTTCATAGTTTTGATCTTCTTTTTTTTCTTAGACAAGTCCCTTTAACATGTCATATAATAAAGGCTTGGTGATGAGGAACTCCTTTACCTTGATATTATCTGGGAAGCACTTTATCTGCCCTTCTATTCTAAATGATAGTTTTACTGGATAGAGTAACCTTGGATATAGGTTCTTGCCTTTCATAACTTTGAATAGTTCTTTTCAACCCCTTCTTGAATGTAAGCTTTCTTGTGAGAAATCAGCTAGTAGTCTTATGGGAACTCCTTTGTAGGTAACTGTCCCTTTTTCTCTTGCTGCTTTTAAGATTCTCTCCTAATCTTTAATCTTGGATAATATAATTATAAATATAATCTTGAATGTGTGCTTCCTTGGGTCAAACTTGTTGGGGATCCTCTGAGTTTCCTGGGTTTGCATGTCTATTTCCTTTGCCAGACTGGGAAAGTTTTTCTTCATTATTTTTTCAAGTAAGTTTTCAATTTCTTGCTCTTCCTCTTCTCCTTCTGGAACCCCTATGAGTCAGATATTGAAACATTTAAAGTTGTCCTGGAGGTTCCTAAGCCTCCCCGTTTTTTTTGAATTCTTGCTCCTTCATTTTGTTTTCATTGACTGTTTATTTCTTCCTTCTGCTCCAGATCATTGATTTGAGTCCCAGTTTCCTTCCCTTCACTGTTGGTTCCCTGTATATTTTTCTTTATTTCACTTTGTATAGCCTTCACTTCTTCCTTTATTTTGTCTCTGTGCTCAATCATTTCTATGAGCATCCTGATTATCAGTGTTTTGAACTCTGCATCTGATAGGGTGGCTATCTCTTCATTGCTTAGTTCTTTTTCTGGAGTTTTGATTTGTTCTTTCATTTGGGCCATATTTTTTTGTCTCATTGCACCTGTTATATTGTAAGGGGCGAAGCCTTAGGTATTTGTCTGGTTGAGGCAACCCACTTTGCTGCATTTTGGCACTGTATATGGTGGTGGTCAGAGAGGGAACAATGCTGCCTGCTCGGCTCTCACCCCACTTTCAGTCACTACCCATAAGTAAATTGGTCCCTTCTGGTGCTGATTCCCAGGTGGGTGGGCTTGTGTACATTCTAGGACCCCATGGGCCCTTCCAACAGACTCTCCTGTGAGACTGGGAGTTCCTCCTGCCACCACAACCCCCACAGGTTTTTACAGCCAGACGTTTTGAGGTTTTATTTACCCAGTACTGGAACCCTGGGTTGTGCAGTCTGTCTCACTCTCCAGTTGTCCCTCCAGGTTTATCTTTACAAGAATGTGGGATCAGCAATGATGTTACTATTTATTACACCTGGCCCACCAGCAATTGCCTTGCCAAGTATCCTTTCTGCCATGGCTGCCCATCTCTGCCCCTCTTACCAGTCTGTATGAACGTTTCTTCTTTAACTCTTTGGTTGTTGGGCTTTCATACAGTTCAATTTTCTGGCAGTTCTGGCTATTTTTGGTTTTTAAATTGGGTGTTATCCTTTTGGTTGTGTGAGGAAATGAAGCATATCTACCTATACCTCCGTCTTGGCCAGAAACCTGAATTAAGCAATTTCTTAATAATGAAAATTTTATTTCCCCCCCTTCTGCTCCTTAAGTTAAATTTTCATTTTTCTAAGAATTTGTTAACTTTATCCATTTTATATTTATTAAAATAATATTTAAATATTGCCTATCACTTAAATATAGAGTACCTAGTTATGCTCCCTTTTTATTGCTAATATTATAGTTTCACTCTTTTTAAATTTTTAATTAAATTTATTGAGGTGGCATTGGTTAATAAAATTACATAGGTTTCAAGTGTATAATTCTATAATACATCATCTGTATATTGCATGTATGTTTACAACCCCAAATCAAATCTCCCCCTGTTACTATTTATTACTCCTTCACCCCACTCTTTTCCCTCTGATAACCACCATATTGTTATCTGTGTGTTTGGTTTTTGTTTTTTGTTTGTTTGTCTTGTTTGTTCATTTGTTGCTTTCAGTTTTATATCCCACATATGAATGAAATCATATGGTCCTCTGTTCAAATTATTTTGCTTAGTATGATGTTTTCAAGATCAATCCATGTTGTTGATGAAATCATGGCAGTATTTCATCTTTCCTTATGGCTGGGTCATATTCTATTGTATACATGTACCACATCTTATATATACAATATATACAGTGATACATACCATTTTTTTCTTGTCTAATCTTACCAGAGTTTGTCAGTTTTGCTATCCACTTCAAATAATCAATTTCTGGCTTTGTTCAATTTCTCTATTTTATGTCTGTTTTCTTTCCATTAGTTCTCTATTATTTCCTGGCTTCTATTTTTGGAAGGCAAGTTCAGATTTTTGTTTCTCTCATTTCTTAAACTCATTCACTTTGAGGCTTGCTTATTTTCTAACCTAATAACTTAAAGCCCTATATTTTCCTTTAAGAACCACGATGGCATCGTAATGTAAGTTTGTTATGCAGCATTTTCATTATCCTTCAGTTCCCAGTACTTTCCAGTTTTCATTATGATTCTTCTTTGATCTATATGTCTTTTAGAAATGTTCAGTTTTCAAAAGTATGAGTTCTGTCTTATCTTTTCATTATTTCTAACTTTATTTCATTGTTGCCAAAGAACTTCCTACGTGACACCAGTCATTTGAAGTTTGGTGAGCCTTGCTCTATGGCATAACATGTGGTTAATTTTGTGAAAGTTCTGAGTGCCCTTGAACAAAATGAACATTTTGCAACTGATCCATTAAATTAAGCTGGTTAATTATGTAATTTAGATCTTCTGTATTCTCACTGATTTTATGTGCCTGATCTCTCAGTTATTAAACAAATGTGTTACAATTTCTCACTCTTATGGTATATGCCTTTCATCTTAAATAAATGTATGTATATGAAGACCATTATTAAGTAGATGCATACAAATTAAAATTCTTATACCTTGCCAGTAAATTGAAACTTTTCTCCACTCTGTAATTACTCGTTTATCTCTACTAATGTTTTACCTTAAAATAAATTTTGTTTGAAAATTAGGTAGTTATAGTAGAGTTCTGCTTTTACATTGTTCCACTTGTACAATGTATCTTTGTTTCACCTTTCCATTTTCAAACTATATCCTGAGCTTTTAGATGAGTTTTTTACTTTTTAATCAAGACTAAAAAATCCTTCTCTTCTAACCAAATCTTTAATAATAGTTTAGTATTTTTATATTCCTGCAAATAAAATTAGGGGACAATAATAATAATACAAAAACCAAGATCAATTTCCCTGAACATCACTGAAAACACTCCAAAATTCACATAACAAAGCATCAAAGATTTCTTCATTACATAGAACATTTTGAACCCAGTTTACCAAATTAATTAGTGCCAAATGGATGTTCTTGAGTATGTTGTGTCTAGTGTGTATTTATTCTGTGGATTATTGAATGCAAATTACCTTGACTTTCTATGCTTAATAATGAATATGTACTGTTACATAACTAAACAAAGAAGTTATTTATTAAATATGGTAGTGACTATCTAAATTGGATCTAGCTGTTAGTGACCAAAGATAACTGTCAAAAGCAAACACGAAAACTAAACCCTCAGGAAAATAACATTAGTAAGAGATAAGACATTATCAGGAAAACAGCTGAGTACTTCTGCAAAACCTGTAGAACTTTCTGAACATACACAGAACCTAACTTTGTGCTGGTGCATACATATGTGGATCCACCATATTTGGTTTTCATTTCAGATATTAAAATTTTTATAAAACCTGTGCAAGTCATTATAGTAAATATTAGATACTGAGAGCTCAGAAGTGAGAGATAACTCATTCAGAATTATTTCTACTATCCTATGTATTTGTTTTCTATTTTTCCTACCTTATTTGAGGCTATATTTTTTTCCTACTTTTTTCATTACTTTTACCTTTTTAAAGTATTGATTAGATTTTCCCCTTCATTTTCTACAGACTTGAAAGTTATACTTTCTATATCTATTCTTTTATTGGTTATCTTAACATTTTCAGAGCACCTACTTAAC
Source organism: Mormoops blainvillei (assembly GCA_004026545.1). Lineage (NCBI taxonomy): Eukaryota > Metazoa > Chordata > Mammalia > Chiroptera > Mormoopidae > Mormoops > Mormoops blainvillei. Next base: position 94,886 of record PVJD01003740.1, read on the forward strand.
CTGTCAATATCTAAAATTACAGTGCTGACTTGTGCGGCTTGGTGGATTGAGTGATGACTGCAAACCAAAGGGTCGCTGGTTTGATTCTCAGTCTAGGGCACATGCCTGGGTGGCAGGCCAAGTCTCCAGTAGGGGGCACACGAGAGACAACCACACATTGGTGTTTCTCTCCCTCTCCTTCTCCTTCCCCTCTCTAAAATAAATAAATAAGTAAAATCTTTAGAAAAATTATAAAATGACAATTTTCACAACTTGAAAACAATGACCATATTAAACCTTTAAATCTGATTGTGCCTTCTTTAGTTATTTGTAATTATTATGGCATATCATAGTTCTACATTATTTTTTTTGTATCCTCCCTGTGTTTGCTCCTATATATTAGGTAGACCTCCTATGACTACCTGTCTTAGTAGCATGGTCTATATAGTAGATACGCTGCAGGGTCTGGTGACACAGCCTCCCCATCACTCAAGTTGGGTACTCAAGGAGGGCTGAGTACATCCTCCTCTTGTAGTTGAGCCTTGATTGCTGTTGGCAGGTCAATAGGAGAGATTTATCTAGGCCAGTCAGCTGCAAGGACCACTGACCACCAACCTCCATCATCCCTGGAAAATCAGCTGTGTAGGGGCAGGGTGATGGTGCTCCAATCTGGTCTGTAGCTGTATACTGGTTGTACAGGCTCTGGTGTTTCCCAGGTGGTGCAGGCCAAGGTCAGCTCCCACCTGTGTTCTGCCTAGGGCCACCTTGCATGAACTATAAAGCAACCTGAGGCAGTTGCTACTTGTGCTGGGCTTGGAGATTCCCAGGTGAAACCAAGCTATGAACCTAGGCTGGCTGCTCCTAGTACCAGGCCTGGGACCACCTAGCAAGATGTACAGGGACTGGGGGCTCACTGAGGCAGGCGGTTGCTTGTTTGAAAGGATTTAGGAAATCGTGAAGCATGAGCCAAGACTGGTAATTCATATGGAAAAGTCACTGTAAACAGCTTGGGTGACCCCTAAGTTGGATAGGATGAAGTCTGAGGGGATCTCCAAGGCAGGGCAAACAGTGTTAGCCAGGTTGATGGAGTCTCAGATATGGCACCCACCTGCTGGTTCTGAGGCTTTGTTGGGGGAGAGTTCAGAAAAGGGGCAATGGCCTCTGCCCACCTTTCTGTCTGAGAAAAAGCTGTCCCCGAGCTCTCACCTTGATGTCAGGCACTTCCGTTCCTCCCTATATGCCACTGGTGTCTTTCAAAGTGCTACCCAGGTGCTGGAGTGAGTCTCAGTAAGTCTGTATTAGGTTCTTTAAGAGGAACTGCTTGGGACTCTAGAAGTCTCTTCCACCAGCTCAAACCCTTCTGGTTTTTGCAGTCAGGAATTATGGAGACTTATCTTCCTGGCACTGCGACCTGGGCTGGGGAGTTTTCTGGGGGGGTTGCTGCAGGGCTAGGACTCCTAGCTCCCAAAATATCCCTCCTGAATTTTTATCCACCACAAGTGGTGTGAGACCAGCCTGTTCAGCATCTCTGCATCTCCTACCTGGTTGGATGCGGCTTCTTTAATTCTGTAGTTGTCAGACTTCTGTTCAACTCAATTTCTGGTGGTTGTGAGTGATGGTTGTTCTATAGTTTAGTTATAATTTTGATGTGCTTATGTGAGGAAGCAAGTCATGTTTACCTGTGCCTCCATCTTGACTGGAAGTCCATTGTTATTGATTTTAGAAAGAGAGGAAGGGAAGGAAAGAGAGTTGGAGACAAACATGCATGTGAGGGAGAAACATTCATGGCTGCCTCTTGCACGCACCTCAGCTGGGAACTGATCCCACAACCTAGGTCTGTGCCCTGACCCAGAATCTAATGGAACACCTTCCAGTTTATAAAATGATGCTCCAACAAACTGAGCCACACCAGCCAGGGCAGTTTCACCTTGTTTTAAACCCAAAGAGAAGTTTTGTTTTGTGCAATCAATGCTGTTTATTTTTATTTACATATTTATCACTTTCTTTTTCATCCTTTTTGCAGCTTCCAAGTGGAATTGCTTTCCTTTTGTCTAGAGTACATCTGTTGAATTTTTTAGAGAGAGTATCTTTTGTTACAAACTCCCTTTTTCTCATCTGATGATACATTTTTCTTTTTTCAAAGTTATTTTGCTAATTATATAATTCTAGACTGACATACTTTTTCTCATCACACTAAATATTCCAATATTTTTTTGTTTCCATTGTTGTTGCTGAGAAGTCAATTATCAGCCTAATTATTTATACTTCCTTTCTCTCTAGTAGTTTTTTTTTTTTACTTTTTCTGTTAGTCTACAGTATTCTGTACTTTAAGCTATATAACCTAGGTATTTGTTTATTTTTTATTTATTCTATCTTGGCTCATGAATATATAAATTGATGTTTTTCATCAAATTAGCAAATTTCTGTTCTTTTCTCTTTGGATGTTGCTTCTACCTCATTCTTTCTTTACTTCTAGAACTCCAATTGTTTGAATTATATTAGCATTTTTCACTCTGTCCTACCTGTCTCTTTCCTACCATATTTTATGTTTTACTTACTGTGCTACATTGTAGATAAATTCTTCAGATCCATCATCTGGCTCACTAATCTTCTCATGAAGTATCTAATTAACCATTAAACCTAAGCACTATTTTTATTTAATATTTTTTAATTTCTGAAAATTAAGAAATTATTTCATTCTTTTTAAAGTTTGCTTTTTAGTTTTATAACACTGTATTTTAATTCTCTTTTCAAAGCAAATATTCTAAAAATGTTAAACACAACCATTTTATTGTCTGATAAATCTATAAAAGCTTTGTCGATTCAATTCAGTTGTCTGTTTACTTTGATGGTGCTCATTCATGTTGTTCTGTTTTCTTGTGTGTGATTTTGACAATGATTTCCCATCATTTGGAATGTCATCTGCAAGTATTCTTTGAGACCTGTCTTGATGTTGGATAGCATATTTTGCTTTCATTTTTTCCCCAAGTTCCTTAAGATAGTAACAACCTGAGACATCTTTAAACTAAAATACCACCAGTAGCCTTTTTTAACCACCCAGATGATATGACTTCATCTATAAATGCTTGCATACTTATCTATTAAGAATTATTGGAAAACCCTGTTTTCCCATAAAGCTAATGCCACGTTTTAAGGCAGAAAATTTTCTCTTCAGTCTATTTCTAGTTAGTCCTTTAATTGAGGATTTAGCCCACTGAGGTCTTATGCAAGGACAGTCATCTATTAGACCCCCTACCTTGAGCAGTTTTGCCTCCTGCTACTCTGTCCTCAACTTTGATACCATGTGAAAACTGAATTTCAAGTTTGCTTAAATTTGGCAAGTCTCTTAGGGTGGTAGCTCCACTTACCTGTCAGAATTCTCATTTTTATTAGTTTTTGACTTCTGAGGGAGTCTGGATCAAAGTGTGTCTTTTCCCATAATGCTGAAAACAGAAGAACACCAATATCATGTTTCCTTGCTCCCTCAGGTAGTGTGTACACATGTGGGTGCATGTGTGTGCCAAAAAAATCTGCTCTCCACTGTTATTAAAAATTCGGCAATTAGTTGAATTACATATAATGCCTATGTCTGAGGATAACATTAAGATACTTGTGCTTATTTAGCTGACATTCTTGATTACCTACCATTTTCAATTTGTGTTGTTTCCATTCCAGCTGCATTTGAATTCGCAGGATCCCCTCAAAAAAATCTTCCGTATACAGTCTGTGACCCTGACAGCAAAATCCCCAATTTTTCTAGTATAATCTAGCAAAAGATTAATCATTTGTATTTACACTAACCTCATTCCAAAGTTGTTAAGGCAATAGGAAGGCATACTTTCATAATTCAAATTTGAGAAGCAGTTTTAGTTTTCTTTTCCAGAACAAAAAGCTTAAGGAACTTAGATCAGTGAAAGCAGACATAAAGCTAGTGACATAGAGGCCCTGTGTGCCCATAGGTCTACATCCAAGTTATGTATATGTAAAAGATAAATATTACCTAGAGAAAATATGTCTTGACTAAGAAAAGGAAGCTTAAAAATAAGCTTTGCCATTAAAAATGTAGGTAAATCTATTCATGGATAACATGACAGTAAAAAATGTATTAAGTTCCTTTATTCTTTTTGATATTTCCCCATTCTAATAGATTTCTTTCTAACTCAGAGACAATTATTATACAAGAAAATTGTTAGTCACTATAGTACACTCATATATTATTAATTAAGTAAAAACTGTTGTCAGTTGACATATCTCTTCTAAAATTATGATATCAAGACATTAAAATGACACTCAGACCAAATGTTCATGCTTGCATCTCTCAATAAAATACCTCTAGTGAAGCGGTGAATAGGCAGCTAAAAGCCATATTTAATTTACTTTTCTGGTTGGTATTTTATTACTATCCTAACCTAAAGAGCTCTTGTATAAATTTAAATGGAATTAGATAAATTTGAATAAACTGATAGTGTCATTTGAAGGATCTCTATTCTAAATGCAATCAAGATAGAATGTCTCAAAGAGCCCTCAAGACTCTGAACCAACTGGACATTCATTTGTTCTCTGACTCCTGCTGCCTCTTTCATCTCTGTTCCTTAGTACAGGCAAAAGGGAATGTTAATTTTTATGTATAATAAATTTTGATAGTGCTTTAGCCTTCTAGAATAGTATTGAGATAGACATGCTTACTAACCCGCTGACCTTCCCTGGTATTGTATACATTGAAAGATTTTATTTTAAATGGAAAAATATTTTCATATAAATATCTAGCATCATTTTCCAAAGCACATATTAAAAACTAAAATTCTAAATATAGAATCAAATGGTGTGTAGACCAACACATATTACCAAATAATCACAAGCAATTTCCCCACCTCTGCATCTTCAAAAGTGCTTTAAAGAATCTGTCTAAAGCAGGGTTTCTCCACCTCAGCACTACTGACATTTTGGGCAGGATAAATCTTTGTGGTGGGAGCCATCCTGTGCATTGCAGGATGTTTAGCAGCACCCAGGTCTCTACCTCTTGGACACCAATAGCATTGCCTCCCCACCTCTTCAACCTCCAACACTGTGCCTACCAAAAATGACTCCAGGCCTTGAAATATCCTCTCAGAGGCAAAATCACCTCTGGTATAAATAATTAGCTCTGGATGAACGCCTAACTAAAAATGATTTTAGTTGATTTTTGGATTATCAAGTTTCAGATAATATTTCTATCACTTTATGTTATGTATTTAAGTCTGCTAAAACGATTTTAATGCTTTTGAAAAACTACAGTAAATTAAAGGCTGCATTAGATAGGGATAATATCTGTTTTAGAGTTTTGACACATGGTAACCACTCAATGAACAATTATTGTATGAATTGGTGAATGGATGAATGAATAAATTCTTTCTAAGAGAATGAGATAGGAGTCTTATGTATTCTCAGGTAGGGTTAGTCATGACCCAGCTAACCATTATAAGATTGAACACGGACAGGCCCGCTTAAGAACCGGGCAAGGGTTGGGGAGAACAGCACAAATTTCAGGTGTGGGTAGGAAATTGTCAGCGAGGCAGCCATTGCTACATTTCAGGCTCATGCCGGAACCATGAAGTTAGAGGTTACCCAATATATACTCGTATATATAACACAATTCCCTCAAGGAATACTGCAGCCAAGATGACATCCACAGGTTCAAGTGGGTGGGCAGGTAGGCAGCTGACATTTTGGAAGCTGGTTAACCAGTAATGATACTTGAGTCACTACTCTAAGACACAAGGTCAAGACTTTACTTCCTGGGGGTGACTGACAAGAACGAAGCTGAGAATATCTTATGCCAGGTTATTTTACTACAGTGAGAGGGATTTAAGCATAAAAATGACTGATTTATTTGCGAGTGTTGAAGCCTTGGATTGGCCCATAATCTTTCCTTTTATTTCATGAGTAGATGCGTCTTGGTGGTTTGTACGTTGGTGAGCAACCTTTAAAAGCATTGAGTTGCAGTTATATTAATACATATTTATATGTGTTTATGTACACATGCACTAAGCTATACACATGCACACACACACACACGATCATGCTTTTATATTTAAAATATCCAAATTCTGAAAACTTAAATTTGGAATAGAAATATCATTATTCTGAGTAAATGTGCTCCTATAGTATACCATATGAAGAAAGTTCAAGAATTCATTTAGATGCTTCTAACAGAAAAGGCCATCACAGAGATCCAAAGCCTCGGTTTTGTCAATTCAAGAGCTCTGCGGTGACCACAAACCTTCCTACCCTGGAAACAGCATTATATAAACAGCATCAGGGTACTCCTAACTGCTCCCTGAGAAATAGTATGGGCTATTCCAGGGAGATCAAGGAGGTTCCTACTACTACTACTATTCCCATATATCCAACACAAGCCATCCTGATGATAGCCTCCAGAGACTCCTTGTAAGATTCACTCCTTTAAGTGTGCAGTCCAAGGACTCACAGCCTGGGACCCATAAACTCCAGGATTTATGAATTGCTTCAGAGTGTCTGTGAACCCTAGCAGTTGCAGGAAAATTATATGTATATTTTGTAGATGTTTTCTAAGGCTTTCATCAGATTCTCAAACCTCTGTCACTCATAAAAACTTCAGAATCACAAATGCAGAGATATTATAAGTGATGAATTCAACACATCAGCAGGCATCTAAAATATATACATTTTAGAGTTAAAGAATTAAACACCTATTACAATTTGAATATTACTGTTAGAAGTATAATAATATTCAAAGCTATATATCTTGAGGTTTTCCTTGTTTAATTACATCCAGTAGCCTTTAAAAAAGTATTATTAATCAATAAATGAATGCAAAGCCTAATATATCTTAGATATGGTTGCTTTCATTTGCTTTTGAATATTACAAATAGTTCATCTGAAAGCTATCGCTGCAAAATTTTTTCTTTTTTAAATATTTTATTTATTTATTTTTAGAGAGAGGGGAAGGGAGGGAGAGAGGGAGAGAAATATCAATGTGTGGTTGCCTCTCGCACGCCCCCTACTGGGGACATGTCCCACAACCCAGGAATGAGCTCTGACTGGGGAATTGAACCAGAGACCCTTTTGTTTGGAGGCTGGCGCTCAGTCCACTGAGCTACACCAGCCAGGGCCTAAAGCTATCACTGGAAAATTTACAGTTTCACTTCTGGGTTATCTCAAGGTTTATCCATAAAAACCATATTATTTTCTAAGTTCACATTTCTATTAATTTTTATGCGCCTGATAAATTTCAGTTAAATGTTAACAAGTACAGAAGCTAATGTTTCAGAAAATTAATCAGCTATTATTTTCAAATTGCAGGTTAAATAAAAAATTGAACATAAGGTAAATCTTGACATGCGTGAATGTTAGTAGTAGCAGTGAGCACTTTGTGTCGGAGCTACGCTAAGGCTTTTGCGTGAACTGTTTCATTTAATCCTCACAAGCCCTGTCATAAGAATATTATTCTTCCCACTTTAAACATAAAAGAAATGATTACTTAGGGAAATTCAGTAATTTAGCCAGGAACCAGGATCCCACAGCTCATATGTTTTTTTCTGACTCCAAATCCTGAGCACTTTAAAAACAATTTATTGGTAATTATTGCTCCACTTTTGGTTCACATCACCCCAAAAAATATTGGGTCTGGTGGCCCCCAGTGTCTTCCTCGTTTTTAATCATCTCGCTCACATCAGGAAATATCTCCTTCCTTAAAATAATTTCAACTTTGTCCCTCTTTTCCTCAACATGCTACAGTCTCACATAGAAAATAACAAGCAACAACAGAACCAAAAACTTTGAAAACATGCCAAGTAATACTCCTTTTTCATTGATCTTATCAAAACTTTACACCATGGTAGCAAAAAAACAAAAAAATAAAACAACTTGATTGCAATCCCACTTTCCCTCTGTGTTTTTTTTTAAAGATTTTATATATATATATATATATATATATATACACACCAATATTTTTGCTGATATATCTACTAAGGCAAAGGAAATAAAGGGAAAAAAACCAACAAATAGCACTACATCAAATTAAAGAACTTCAGCATGGCTACAGAAACCATCAAAATGAAAAGGGAACCGACTGTATGGGAGAACATATTTGCCAATGATACATCGGACAAGGATTTAATCTCCAAAATATATAAAGAACTTATATGATGCAATACCAGGCAGGCAAATAATCCAGTTAAAAATGGGTAAAGGACCTGAATAGATACTTCTCCAAGGAAGACATACAGAGGGCCCATAGACATATGAAAAGATGCTCAACAGCATTAGTCATCAGAGAGACGCACTTCACACCCGTCAGAATGGGCACCACTAATAAGTCAACAAACAAGTGCTGGTGAGGATGTGAAGAAAAGGGGGCCCTAGTGCACTGCTGGTGGGAATACAGACTGGTACAGACACTCTGGGAAACAGTATGGAATTTCCTCAAAAAATTAAAAATGGAACTACCTTTTGACCCAGTGATTCCACTGCTGGGAATATACCCTAAGAACCCCGAAACACCAATTCGAAAGAACTTATGCACCCCTATGTTCATTGCAGCACAATTTAAAATAGCCAAGTGTTAGAAACAGCCTAAGTGCCCATTAGTAGATGAATGGATTAAAAAATTGTACATTTACACAATGGAATATTATGCAGCAGAAAGAAAGAAGAGGGAACTCCTACCCTTTGCAACAGCATGGATGGAACTGGAGACTATTATACTAAGTGAAATAAGCCAGCTGGTGGAAGACAAATATCATATGATCTCACTTATAAGAGGAATCTACTGAACAAAATAAACCAAGGAGCAAAGCAGAACCAGAGACATGGAAACATGAAATGGGCCGACAGCTGCCAGAAGAAAGTGGGGAGCAGGGGACGGTGGAAAGAAGAGGAAGAAATTGGTCAAAGCACATGTATGAATGCCCCACAGATAAGGACAACGGTGTGGGTATTGACTGTGGGAGTGCGGGGTGGGCTCGGCAGAGAAGGGCAAAAGGGGAAAAACTGGGACAACTGTAATAGAATAAACAATATTTTTTTAATTAACTTGAGAAAGAGGGGAAGGGAGGGAGAAAGAGAAGGAGAGAAATGTTGATGTGGGAGACAGAATCATCGAACTGTTGCCTCTTGCGCATGCTCCAGCCAGACCAGGGCCAAACCTACAGCCCCCGCATGTGCCTGACAGGGAATTGGACAGGCGACCGTTTGGTTTGCAGAATGACATCCAAACAACTGAGCCTCACTGTTCAAGGCTCCTTTGTCTGTTTTTCAGGACACTTGCCTCTCATACAAATTAAGTCTTTTTCTCCCGGATGATATGGTAAATTCCTCAACCTTCACTTTAAGTAAAATAAAACAAAAATGCAATGTTTATCCAACATGCCTCTTCCTGCCTTCCAGGTAAAACTAAATATAAGAAATACATATTTATTAAATGGACCTCTTTTGGATATATTAGATGTAAAAAAGGATAGGTTTTATTTAAAATGCTATAAGAGTACTGAGTACAATCAGTAGAAGCTGTCCAAGTTGTGTCAGACTTCAGAACTGACAGTGAAATACTATCAGTTGAAATTGCAGCTCAGATGTCCAAATACCTGCTCAACCACGGGCCCTGCAAGAGTAACTGTAATGGCCGCTCCAGTCTTACATGAGTCAACACGGTGTTCTGTTTAGAACCTTTCTCAAACCCAAATCCCCTGCTTGCTGCTACCTCTCTTACCCTTCACAATCATTATCTCCATTCCCTCACCTGCTTTCTATTTCTGTAATTCTGCAGGGAAAAAACTCCTAGAAACAACAGCTTTTTCAAATGACCTCCTTGTTGCCAAATCAAAAATTGTTATCTCATTTGATCTCTCTCCAGCATTTCCCTGTTGAAGCTTCTTTTTTGGCCGTCGTGCAATGATTTTCCGTGGTTACTCAGCTTTCTCTATTTCAGTCTCCTTCCCTTCATTTTCCTCTTTCCATATGCAAAATGCTCATGGGTACCAGAGTTGGGTCCTCAGGCTCCTTTGTGAGTCAATCGACATGATTTCCTACATATTCTTATCCCAACCTATCACTTTCATCATATATATGATTTTGGTTTCAAATTTTGATTCCTAGCTCCCCCTTGAGTTGTAAATCCATATAGCCAAAGGACATTTCCACTGGGCTGTCTCAACAGTCATAACAAACTCAATATAAAATAGAACTCGACATCTTCCCCTTCCCACGGTGGCCTCCCCAGGTGGTGTTTCTTAGCTCAGTGAATGAAACCACAATCCACCTAGATACTTATGTCTCAAAACTGAAGGTTGGTCTTAACACCTGTTCATGGGTTGGTAACTGTCACTGAAGTCCAACAAAGACACTTCCACTTTGAATCCCCAGCTTGGAGTAGTGTGTTCCACACTTAGGTGCCCAATCCACATTTTTTTTTTCATTTAACTGAACTCATATCAAGTGCTTTTCTGAAAGTGGAAGAAGAAACATGTAATTTATTGCTTAATAGTCTTCCGCGGTACCCTGCACAATCTGTGATAAAATCCAAAGTTCTTGCTGAAACCCTTAGCCACGGAATCTCTGCCTCACTTCTCTCTCCTCCTTATATATAGTTCTTCCTTCAAAAGCACCCTGGGCTCCATAAAATCCAGCTGCGGCCATTCTCAAAGAATGACCTCTCAAGACTTTACCTTTTCTCAAACGTTTTCTCTTTGAATGCCCTCCCTCATGATTTCACCAAAGTCCACTTATTCATCCAGACTGAGCTCAGCTATTACACTCTTCAGGGAACGCTCTGTGGTTTCCCATAACATCCTGTGAGAAGCTCTGCGAACCCATCACCGCGTTCTGATTACTTGCCCGTTTACCTGTCTCCCCCACTAGTCCATGAACATGAGAAGCAGGACTGTTTTTCATCTTTGCACCCACTCCAGCTAGTGCAGCACCTGATGATTAATGATGGCTTGTTGAAGAGATGCAAATGTTTGGGGAGATTCATAAAGGATGCTTACTTAATTTGTCTTTGGAAAAAAAAAAAAGGTAAAATGTCAGTACCACTAGAGGGCACAGAATTCTAACAGAATTTTCCACTACACTAGCTCAAATGAGATGTTTTCTTTCTGTATCAACCTCTTCACACAGTTTCTAAATATATAGATCTTTAAAATATCAAATAACTGTATTCAAACTACTTCCAGAAAGAAGTGTTACAGTAGTTGGCTGAAACAGAGCAGTGCTGTCACACAAACATGTCAGAAAAAATGAAATCGGGTGTAGCCAAATATAATAAACAGGGTTTTATGACTAAAACTGAGGGTAGTTTTAGGGAAAAGATCAAAATATAACTTCAGCCCTGACCCATGGGGCTCAGCTGGTTGGGTGTCATTATTCAAAGTGAAAGGTCGCCAGTTCGAATCCAGGTCAAGGCATATGGCTGGGTTGCAGGCCAGTCCCGGTTGGGGCACGTGTGAGAGGCATCCAGTCGATATTTCTCTCCCACATTGATGTTTCTCGCCCTCTTTTTCGCCCTTCCTTACCTTCTCTCTGAAAATAAATAAACTCTTTAAAAACTTTTTAAAATGTAATTTCAATAAATTGATACTACAAGATTTGTGACTGTTTTACAATTTTCAGTACAAAAGAGTATCTATGCAGGGAAGCCTTTACTTCTGTAGGAAAAGTGAAGAGGAATGTTGAGTCTGTTTCTGTATTTAGAATAAAACCCCAAAGCTTGCTCTAAAGTAACAAATAGAAACTTTCCAATACTTCTTTTTTGGAAAGAGAAACTGTCAAGATTACTAACACACAATAATAAATAAACTTTTTCTTTCAAAAGTAAACACAATTTAGTACTTAAAAATATTTGTTTTTATTTTTGTGGATTTTGTTTTATTTTGTTTTGTTTTTCTATTAAATACCATAAGTTTGACTCCTGGCTCAAATATGTATTAGTTTTGAAACATTACTATCTTGTCCACAGCTTAGTTTCTTCTGCAAACTGGATATGAATGCGATGCCTACGTATGGGGCTATTGTCAGAATCAAGTGAAATAATTCTTGTAAATCACAGTGCCTAAAGCACAGTAACATATGCTAAAATTTGCTATTATTTTACTTTGAAAGTGGTGATCAGCACATTATTAATTCTTAGAGGAATCAATTTTGATAGTTGCTAGAATGAAAATGGGGAGATCTTTGGGCCCTTCCCCTATGATTTCTCTGTGCTCCCACCAGTGTCTCCCAACATTTACATATACTCACACCTACACTCTTTCTGTATCCCTGGGGCAAAGGCTATTCTGAAAGGTCCATGCCTCATCCACTGTGTGAGGCAGGGCTAGGATCCCTACTATATTGGAACCTTCATGTGGTCTGGCCAGGCTCAAGTGACCTCTGATGTTGCCCTGGTTCTCTGATTAATTTCTGCTTATTGGAGAAACCTCTTGAGAAACTCAGCATCATATCTCTTACAGATAGGAATTCTTGATTGATTAAAAATGATACTATGGTACACAATGTCAATAAGTTTTAAATAATAAAAGGAGGTAAATATGTTTAGTGAACCAATGGTTATAATGACATACTTAACAAATGCAATTAAGGTTGCTATACTTATTGGTTTGGTTATAACTTAATAGAAGGAAAATAAAACCTGTGACATAGTTTAAAGGACTTTCTGTTCAGCAACAAGGAGACTTCCATTCTACCTCTAGACCTACAAGTCAATGACTGAACCTCAAGCAAGTCATTGAACAGCAGCCAATCATGGATTTCTATTACTTCATCAGTAAATTTCCTTTTTGCTGTAAGGTTTAGAAATCTACTTATCATTACTACTCTGTTTGGTCCAGTAATTTCATAGTGGATCAAAGTACATCCACATCACTAAAAAGTGGTACTTATAGTACTTGCTAGTTGAGCAAAACCACGAACATGACTTGATGTGGGGGGGGCGGGGTATGTTGAGGTGGAAGGGCTGGGGCTAAAGGGCAGGTGGGGAGGCATAAAGAAGAAGGAAAAGGGGAGAACATTTTGTGAAATCAGCTCATATCTAATTATTCTGCCTTAAAAATATCTCCTGGGCATCTCTAGATCTTGGATCAAATTTTCAATATTACTATTTTAGAGTACCTTCAGAAGAGAAATATAATGGGATAGGAACACACTGAAATAAAATATATATTTAGTAACTATTTTCAGTCGAAACCATCTCCATGTGGACTTCAGAAAATAGAAGTTTCCATGATTAAATTTTGGGTAGGCATCTTTTAACATGTAGAGGGTGAATGGTTGAAAGCAAACCCATCTCCAAAGGGTGGAGGGGCCAATCAACTCACATGTTCTGTCCTAGCAGTAAACATTTGCCTTTGAACAAGGTGATTGTCTTTTAATTTTATGCTTCTTTATAATGCTCTAATAGAATTATTTATGCATGGGATATACACTATATTATTTTACTCTTTTGATCAACACGCCCACCTTCTCTTCTAATATTTGGATTTTAATATTTCAGCCAAAAGAATGAAAGACTTTCCTGGTAACATCACTATTCAAAGGCATAACAACAGAAAAAGCTTAATCACAATACCTTGTTTTCCCCAGTTAATTCCTGCCTTTTGAGGGAAATTAGCAGGTAGTAAAGGAAGTGAGATACATTGAGAGAATCTGGTAGGAGAGGCTGTGCAGCCTCACCTGGCCTTCCTTCCAGAACATGCAGGTAGGTGCATGATAGTTATGGCTTGTAGCTAAATGCCTCTCTCCGAATGGTAGGCAGGGACAGAGAAATAAAGCTATGTGCTTTTAATACATACTCTGTTGAAGATGTGGACTACTGGGTGGATGTCTAACTAAACAGGGAGGCTTGATGGTTGGGTTCCTACTAACCCTCATATTAACTACCTGTGAATGCTGGAGCGGGCCTCCTTCTCTGGGCTCTCTAACTGTAGGTTACTCTAGAAGAGATGATCCCAGAGGGACTTCCCAACTCTAAACTGCTACTGATCACCAGATTTGATTTTTTAAAAGTTTAATGGCATTTGCTTAATCAACATCACGGTTTCACTAATATTATTACGGCACCCCAGGAAAGCATTACTGGGTATTTAGGCAGCTGGCTCTCTTCTTGGGAAACATTCGCATCCAGCCTTCCAGAGACTTCCTGCTTGCACGCCCGGCCCAACCACAGCAGTGATATGGAAGTGGTCTGACTTAGGCAGCAGTGGTGATCAAAGTTTGCAAGGAGAAAAACCTCTTGGTTAGGAGGAAAGGTTTTTCAATTTCCTGCCTGCGGAAAAGCCAAGATTTTCAAGTTTAAAGAGTGCACGCGACTCACTTTAAGCCTGTCTCTGGATGTTTCACCCTGAAAGTCCGCATATAGAAACTCCACGGGGAGTCTAAATATAGCAACAGCAAACGCCCCCCCGCACCCCCCCAGCCAGCGTGCAGCCCCTGCGGTCGTGCAGCCCTAGGATTGGAGAACTTGCTCCAGGTCGCTCTCTGCATCTGCCTGGAATAGCAGGGCACGGAGCAATCTCTCTTGCACCTCCACAGCGCGTGGGTGTGAAGTGTAATAGGGGAAAGCGAGAGTGACTCTGGGTATTGGTGCTCCTCTCACAGTCAGTCACGTGGCACCTCTGCCAGTTGCGTAGAGCGGCTCAGAGGCTAGTGCCTGCCGTGCACAGGCTTGGGGAAAAGAAGGCGGAGAAAGCAGGGTCCTGCCAGTGGCCAGGAGCCGGCAAGAGGGTTCCACGAAAATAATAGCAATGACAATAAAAAGTGAAAATAAAGCATTTAGATGGAACTACTGCCAGAGGCAGGAAGGAGGGGGCCTGGGTATGTGTACAGAAGAGAGTTGGGAGAGTGTGTCTGTCTCTGAGGGGCAGAAGCAGCCGAAATAAGACTAACATTAGCACTGCGGGGTGGGTGGTGAAGCTTCCAAAAGCAGTAAGGCACCAGGAATCACCACCTTGCAACGATGTGCAACAGTTTTGTGGTGGAGGCTTAGTTCTTCCTTCAGTTTAACTTGGTGATCATTTTCGTTCATTCTGGAGGTGGGGGTGGAGGGGTGGGGGGAAAGGGAGGTCTGCTCTGTTAGAAGTTCCCAAGCCTGGCTTCCTTTCAATTTCCCCACGCTGACTGTGGTGTTTAACTACTTATACTTTATAATACAAGGTTGCCGAAGGCCAGAGCTCACAGCCAGTGGCACTGTGGTCTCCCTCCTTGCCAAGGGCGTGAGCTTTGGGTTGCCCCAAGGTCAGAGGTGGTGGAAGACCCAAGCAAGTCTTAAAATGTGTCTCGCCGTATAAATTACTGCATACGAGGGTGGGGTGGGGACTCGAGAAACCGTGTCCCGGGCTCTCCACCTTCCAGGATTTTTCTCCCAGGCCCTGGGGCCGCTGCCACCACTACCGAGACTTCGCGGTTTTAAGACTTTCTCGGACTTAAATGGACATTTCTTGACGGAAGGAACCAGATTTGTTCTCCCATGCTTCTCACCACTGTCAGGCGGAGCCCCCAGGCAAGTCGTTAAACCGAGGAGGGGCCACTTTGGAGTTTTTATGCCCTCCCCATATTCCACCCCCGGGCTGGAAAGGATGGCCAAATTACTCGCGGGCTTTCTGTCTAATGCTGGAATGGAAAGTCACAGCCTGCAAGCTGGAGTGAGCCGCAGGGAGATGCCCGGTCCCCGCCTCGCCGTCTCGACAGTCATGTCCTGCGGGGTTGCTCACTGAACTGCCTAGGACTCGAGAGCTGTGCGGGACACGAGAGTCACTGTCCGGAGCGTCGCACAGCGCTCCCGCTCGGGACTGGCCAGTCCTGAAGGGCAGGGCAGGGCCGTTCCCGCTCACACACCCCTTGCGGAAGGATGGCAGGACCTGGCGCTGCAAAGTAACGGCGGGAGAGAGCAGCGACCTGCATCTTCTGTTTCTTCTCTGGGCACGAGGCTTCCGGACAGCTCCAAAGACCCAGAGAGAACCAAACCAAACTCGCGCCTCGGAGAGGGGCTTTCCGATCACCGTCCTCTCCGGGGGAGGGAGGCAGAGGCAGCCTGGGCGTGGAAAGTGGAGGGAAAGAAGAAAGGGGGAGCCTGGAGCTTGGTGTGCGCGCGTGGGAGCGCGCCTCGGAGCGCCCCACACTACCCGTTCCAGCCCTGGGGGCACTTCGTTAGGAGGGAGTGGTAGCCACGGGGATCAGAGGGAGCGAGAGAAACCCTCTCAAAGTGACGCCCCAAACAGGTCCGGGTTGCGAATTCGAGGCTAAAGGCTGCTAGAAATTGGGACTCCTCTTCCTCCTCCGCAACACCCACCTCCGCCCCAGCCCCGAAGCCCCAGCGGTTTGCTAGCTGCTTGCTTCCCCGCCCCCGACTCGGAGGTCGAGAGCAGGAGGCCCCGGGTCAGCCGCGGCTTCCTCCTTGAAACCCGCCAGCGCGCTTGAGGCCGCTGCCCCCGGCGCAGGGACCGGCGCCCCCCTCGCGGTGCCCGTGGTGATGCCATGCCCCGCCACCACGCGGGAGGAGAGGAGGGCGGCGCCGCCGGGCTCTGGGTGAAGAGCGGCGCGGCGGCAGCGGGCGGGGGGCGCCCCGGCAGCGGCATGAAGGATGTGGAGTCGGGCCGGGGCAGGGTGCTGCTGAACTCGGCGGCCGCCAGGGGCGACGGCCTGCTGCTGTTGGGCACCCGCGCGGCCGCGCTCGGCGGCGGCGGCAGCGGCGGCCTGAGGGAGAGCCGCCGGGGCAAGCAGGGGGCCCGGATGAGCCTACTGGGGAAACCGCTCTCGTACACCAGTAGCCAGAGCTGCCGGCGCAACGTCAAGTACCGGAGAGTGCAGAACTACCTGTACAACGTGCTGGAGAGACCCCGCGGCTGGGCGTTCATCTACCACGCGTTCGTGTGAGTACCCGAGCCCCCCTTGCGCCCCCTGCCACGCCCGCTTCGGGTGGCCCATTTGCCTGGCCCCTTGAGACGCGCTCTCCGCGCCCACGCCCTGGCCCGGCGCGCGCGCGTGCAGACACGCGCGCGCACAGACACACACATACACACTCACTCACTCTGCGCGCACACGTGGTGGCTTTTATTTCTTTGCACGTGTTTATGGTCTTCCTCATAGAACCTTCTTACCTCCCGCAGCCCCACCTCTCCCACCTCTACAAACTGAACCTTCTATCCGAACACACTCAATAAGCTGTCGGGCAGTTTTAGGCTCCAAAGACGGGAGCCAGGCAGACGTGGGACCTAAGCTGCGCGGATAATTGGGAACGATTAGGTTCCGAGACACGTAAACTTCAACTGAGCAGGGCGCCTGAGAGCTGGGAAATGCAAAGGGAGGACGTGTGCCCGTATGGGGCTTGTGAGACTTTACTGGCGAGGTCAGGAGGTGATGGCAGGGTATGTCGGGTGGAGAGAGTCCTGGGGGCGGAGCTGGGGAAGCGATCGCTTGGTGGGGAGAGCAGCTCGGTTTTAAGTGCGCCCGGAAACATGCCTCTCCACCACCAACGGAAAGTCTTTGAGTGCATGTAGCCCTTCCTGCCACAGAGGTGGCCAAGGTCTGGAAGAGGCGAGCAGGCCGGGCAAGGTGATGCCCCCAAGAAAGTGGTAGAGGCCAATGGGGAGTTTGGGGCTCAGGAACCCGGACCAAAGTGCAATAGCAGATGCTCAAGTGGGCCGCGCAAGACAGGGATCAGACAGTAGGTTAAGTAGATATTGGTAGCGCTGAGTCAAAGTGTGTGTGTGTGTGTGTGTGTGTTAAGTAAGCCTTCGCCATCTAGCAGAGAATGCTTAATGAGAAAATGATTGGAAGCAAATGTTTATTTTTCCCTTAGGCATTTAAAACCTTTCAGTGGCTTTAAAGTTTACTACTGTTTTTCCCACAACGTCCATTCATTCAGTCTCCTGTTAGAGCTAGGTTTATCTGGACATTTTAAGGGAGTTTTTATGGCATTACAACCTTTAAATCCTTTCTTTTTTTCTTTTCTTTTTCTGCTCCTTTTTAGTTCTTTCTCTTTTTCTGCTTTTTTTATGTTAAATTAAAATAAAAGATGTCAGCCTTAGGGGACCAGAAAAGAAAGTTGCAGTCACTGATACTTCCTTGTTTCCTAGTAAATCGGTTTTGAACATGTGAAGTCGGTTTGTTTTAGAAATGAGGCATACCATCTGAACATAGCTCTCACCTGTGATGGAAGATTGGCACCGAGAAAAAAAAATTTTCGAAATAACAGGGAAGAAGGGGCTGGTTTTGTAAATCGGTGAACCTGGAATTTGACCGCGTAAGAGTCAGGAAATTGGTGGAGTCTACAATCTGTGGGGCTCTGGTGTCTGGAAAATTTTACAGTCTCAGATTGATGTGAACATGTAGCGTTAGGTGGAATATTCCAGCCAACTTTCCATCTTACAGTGTACACAAGGAGAACGTTGTGTTGCATTATTATTACATCAAAAGGTGTAACTTTTATTATTCACTTATGTAAGATTCACATTGATTTAGTTGCGATTTCTGTAATAAATGATAGACATAGAGAAACACCACTGATACTTTCCATGTTCTATCCCTCCAAGTTGATATATAATTAATCCCATTAGCTAATGAGCCTGATAAATTATTTTGACCTGACAGGATCTACTGAAACATTGAGCGATAATGATCTGTGCTCAGTTTGGCAGCAAAATATATACTGTATGGATAATGACTTCTTAAAAAAAAGAGAGAGAGAATGCTCAAAATATTCATAGTTTTGAATGTACATCATGATGCCATTTATGACCTTTAATTTTTGGTAACTTACATTTGTATGTTCAGAGAGGGTTAGAGACAAACTCTGTTGGTGCTCATACTTTACATGTCCTATGTGTTGCCTTTGAACCTGAATGAGTGCTTCTTGTAATGCAACACTTTTTCCCAGTATGTTCATGCTTAACAGGTTTTTATGGCCTTATAGAATTTCTAAATTTTGACACATGACTTTTTTCAAGAGATTCAAGTTTGGATAATTCTCTATTCACTAGGCTTAATCAGTCTATCAATGTCTTTAGTGGTGGATATGAAAGAAATTAGGTAGTTTTGAAGTGCTAATGTAAAGTTTTGTATTATACATTTCTGGAGTCTGTAACTGTAACATTTGAGCAATTAGACAGTGGTGGTAGGTCCACATTAACACAAAGAGGGACTGAATAGTATCATTTTCCGGGAGGACTGTGCAACTGCAGGGGACCCTGGGGGACAGGCAATCTTTGGAAATTGCTGTTTATGATTTTGAATAATGAGCTTTAGAATAGCTGGACTTTATATATTAAATTAATAAAGGAAAGTTACTTTGAGCTGTGAGTCTAACGAGACTATTAATAATAAAGGAAATTATAAGAAAGCTATTTCTAGAGGGGTGTAATTAACTAATTCCCTGCCAGCCTGGGAATCCCCAAATCTTACTTTAATAACAGTTTTTGTAACACATTACGGTTCTTGCCAAGAACAAGTGCACTGTTATTAATGAGATACTTCAGGGATGGATTTATTTGGTAGAACCAAGTTTTCACTGCCAAGAAGCAAGAAAACCATGTTTTAAGTTCTGTTTCAGGTAAAGAAAATTATTTGTTAAATATGCAAAAATCATTATTATAATGGTATTTTGTAATGATATAAAATGTGGTGTCGAGCGTATATATCCTAGCCTTCTGATGAGATGGCTGGCAAGAACAAGAAATGACCTACTTCAAATACTTGCTTTCTATCTTTATAAATTCGTGGAGATTAGAGAGTCCACTCCCTTATCATTCTTTAGGATTACGAGACAGGTACGTTTTTTGGTTTCCTGTTTTCTGTCTTCAGCTGTTCTTCAGTTTAATAGACAAGATATTCAAATATATGGTGATATATTTCTTTGAATCTTGTTTTTCTATTTTTAATTGCTCCTCTTTTATAGGGAAAGTTTAGAAGAAGAATAGTGGTGGCAGAGGAACACATGATGGGGCCCCATAGATATATTTGCATTGATGCATCAAATGTGGTTCTGAGAAATAGCATGGAAAACTGTGTGGTAGATACATGTAATTCATTACTTTGTACAGTGCATCTTTGGCTGGCGTAATGCCATGGATCAGAACTTATGGATATTTTAAACTAGAAGAAGTAATCCAGTCACCCAAGCTGGGAATCTGGAAGTCATCCTTAATGCCTTCATCTTTCTCATACTTGCTCCTAAGAGCCATTCAAATGACCATTAAATTCTGTGTATTCAGTTTCTAAATATTTTTCAAATCTATTCTCTTTTCTCCTTTGGGACTGCTACTAGCTCTCTCTGTTTCTCAATGTCCCTCCATTGGATTATGTGTAATATTCTCTTACTTAATCATCTAGCTTCTGTTCTCAGACTTCCAGCTCTGTTTTAACACCATAATGTTCTCCCTAAAATGCAAATCTCATCATATCATTCCCTGATTAAAATATTTCCATGATACTTCACCATCTACTCATTTATTCATTCATTTATCCATCTGCAAACATGTGAGTATCTACTAAAACATGTGCTAATTCCCAATTAGTAAGGCAAAGGCCTCCATTCTCAAGGAGGGAAAAGTCTACACAATGGAATGACTCCAAGCTTGTAAACACGTATGAAACAACACTATTTGTGTCATTACAGAGAAAAGCACAAAGTCTCATGGGAAAAGTGAGGGAAGTAGAGATGAAGGCAGAAAGGTAAACATAAACTTCAAAGAGGAAGTTAGGAGTGAACTCTTTGGACAAATGAGTAGTTAAATTTTATGTGTGAAAGCAAGGAAAAATGAGCAATCCTGGTAGAGAAAAGAGCTTGGGCAAAAATGTGGAATTGTGAATCAACACAGTAATTCTGTTAAGTATTTTCAGGATGAAGATAGCTGCAAGAAAAAAGAGTAGGGAAAAGGCACACACACCTGAACTTGGACAGCCTCAGATGCTGACCATGGAATCTGGACTTTATCCTGTAGGCAGCAGTGGTCATTGAATGGTGATCATCAAAAGAATGATGTGATCAATAGAAATTTTGGAAAGATCTGTCTTTTGGTAAATGGATTGAAGGGTGCAAAATAGAGCCTGTAGGGCTTGGAAAAAGATGATAGTGGTTCAAGTTTCCTATGCGTTCTTGTATTATTTTATCCATAAATTCATTAATAAATGTCTGCTATGTCATGGACTGTTCTAGAAAGATTAGGGATGATTACCTAAGGAACTTAGGCAGTGGGAACAAGAAAGAGTTTAATTAGAGAAATGTTATGTAGGTAGAAGTGGCAGATTGTTTTCAGCAGTCCCATGTGTAATGGGAGAAGGACGATTCTGACTTGGCTAATGTGGGGAATGGAAGTACCCCAAACCAGTACTACATGGTACAAAGGGCAGGGGCACATTTTCAGGGCAACAAAATGAAATTAGATTTAGACTTGTTGAGTTTCAGATGTTTTGAAGGCATTTAGGTTGAGATTGTTAGTGGTAAAAACACAATTGTGAACCAAGTACACTCGGTCTTTTTCAACTGGAACCACTTTTTGAAAGTAGAGAACACTCAAAATATTTTTGAATGAATGAATGCACTTACAAACCTAGAGCTTAATCTTGATGTGTAGATTAGATATTCATATTTGGAAGCCTCTACCAATTGTGGTAGTTAAAGCGATGTGTGGTAGAATGAGTGAGATAGCCCAGAGATGCAGAGTAAGATGTGGATGTGGTGGAGGACCAAGTCTGGGGAATACCAACATAAAGCAGTGAATGCAAGACCAAGAGTCCACAGGAAAACATGGCACAGCAACCAAAAGGCCAAGGAATAAGCCAGGAGACCTTATTTTTCACAAAAGCAAAGGAAGGAGTTTGTAGTCTCCAGTTTCCAGTGCTGTAGAAAGGACTAGAAGAGGCATGTAAGATTTCATTGGCTTGGTCATGAAGGAGGTCACTGATGGCCTTTACTGCAGCAACTTTGGTGGAATTCTGAGGGTTATAAATGTGATGTAAGTGGATCGAGGGTGTTAAGTGTTGGGGAAATGGAGACAGTGGTGGAAGCTACACTACATTCCTTGGAACTACTCAGGGGACTGTTCATGACATGACCTCTGCCCATCTTTCTCACCTCATCTCTATTTACACCCTGAGCCCCAGACTTACCATCCGGTGTCTTCCTGCCATGATTTTACTCATGCTCTTCTTTTGTTCTCTTCCCACTTCTTGCATTCTGGCTGTCCAACTTTTACTGTTTTTTCAAAACACGATTGAAGGATCACTTCCTCTTGGGCACCTCTCTCTCCTTCCAGAATGATTTAGGTACCCCTTGTCCCAGGTTCCATTCCACTCTAGGAATGTCATTATAACGGTGTTTACTCCACTCTTTGGTCATTATGTGCTACTTGGTCTGACTCTCCCACCAAAAGGTGAGTGCCCCCCCCCCCACAGAAAATACACTTATCTCTGAATCCCAAGCACTTAGCATAAAGTCTTGCATCTAGTAGATCCTCGATAAATGCTGGTTTAATAGTAAGTGAATAATGTTCCTTGGAAGTTTTACATAGAAGAATTTCAGAATGAACCAAAGCTGAAGAAACTACCAAGTCTTTTTTTTTATTTTCTTGGAAGATACTGTTAATTCATTAAGAGGAAAAAGGTATGGGGCTAGAAGTAGGAGACCATTTCTTTGCTCCCAACTTTCCCACTAATTAGCTTTGTGACTTGGAATAAGTCATCTCACCTTTTTGAGTCTTCAAATCTTTATCTGTGAAATAAGCACAATAGTGTTTGTGATCCAGCCAAGATGATAGAAGATATTGTGAATTGTCTAAATACTATCAAAAAGAGTAGTATCTGTAATAAGAAATGATCTTTTTATTATTTCTCTCCCTTAATCTCTGAGCTTCAGGGCCACCTCCTAACTGGTCGTTTTAACTTTACTTCCAACTCCCAGAGCGGTTTATGCCACATAGTAGCCAGAGTGATCTTTCTAAAGAGTTAAACAGAAAATGTCACTCATCTGCTTAGAGGAGGAATCTGTTTATTATCACCTATCTTTTCTCAATTCCTTAAAGTCAGAGGCTCTCGCTGTCTTGTTCTCTGCAATATCATCAGCACCCAGAACAATATCTGCCACATGGAAGATGCCCCATGTATACAGATTGATTCACCTACAGCTACTCCAAATCTCCAAAATATACTATGGGTCTCCTGGTGGAAGATGGAATTTTACTCTGTTGACCACTCCCTGTGCCATGACTCAGTTAGACCTGATAAATTACTTTATTATTTCCGTATATATGTATATTCCACTCGGAATTAAGTCTATAGAAATTGTTTGCATTTTATTTTTGCTTCTACATTCCTTAAAATCACTGATTTATTTTAGTGTAGAGACACTTTATGCAAGTTATACTGCTTTATACCCTGTTAACATAAAATGCTCCTTGTACCCTTCAAATCTGTTTCCAGATATTTAAACAATCTATAGTATTTGAGGACCATATTACAATTAAATTTGTTGAAAAGTGTGACGATATTAGTATTGGGAATATGATGGCCTAAAATAAAAAAAACATAAGAAAAAATATTTCAAAATGGAATGAAGTCTTGATACAAGAGACACTATAAACAAGGAAGATAGCCAGCAACCTTTTTATTATTGCATGCAAAGAAGTGGCGCCAGTTTTAATTTTTAATTGCAGATGGCTATTTTGGCAGATGAAAATGCCAGGAGAGCATGTTTTATCCTAACTCAGTGGTGTGAAACTACTTAAAGTCCAATTGTTGAACAGCCATAGCTCATAGTTATGTTTAATGATTTGTAACTGTTTCAATTTTAATTTCCTTTTTTTCAATCATTTACATGTATTCTATTTGAAGTGTTATTTGGTTGCAAGCTCAGAGATAGATTGGCCACACAACTGCCTTTTTTAATAATTATTGAAATACTTTGGTGGGTCTCAGAGTTTCAGGTGATCCTTTGATTTTTTTCTCGTCAGTTTGTCTAAAGAATGAGTTTCCGAAATGTCACAGACATCATCTATTTTTGAACTTAAAAATAGCTTGAACTTTTTCTATTACAGATGTATCATATATAGGTGCACATACAGTCCATACACACACAAACACACACGACATACACATACTGTATCCTTTAGCAGAGTATTTATTAGTGCAAATATTTACATTTACCTTATTTTTGCTCATGTAAAAATAAATAAGACATTTGAATAAAATGCGAATTAAAAATAAAAAGAATCTTAGTTACTCTTGATAATATGGAGATTTTGTCATAATTTGAAAGCTATTTAAATTTAAGTATGTATGAAGAGATACACTTTTTAGAAACTTAGCCATAATGTTTGTTGTTTCCATTTATAGTACCTGTGAGGTAATTCTAGAGTCGTTATTCCTTCTGCAGTCAATGGCAGGATGACCTTTCATAATGATCATGTTATAATTTCTCCCTTTTTAAACAGTCAATTTAGTTTAATATTTAATTAACAGCCATATGTGTACCAGTTAATATGCTAGATGCAGGGAGTTCAAAAAAGGCAATGATGTAGACTTTGACTCCAAAGGAATTCAATGAGGGAATATGATTGGATTTGAATCCAATTACCAGCTTCACCTTTACCAATTTGATGACTATGAGCAAGTTGCTTCCAATAGCATCCACTTAATCTATAAAACAGGAATAATAGTATTACATCAAAGTACTACAATATTATATATACATATATATGTATATAATTACACTTAATGTGGAGGCTATTATTAAAAATGGAGGAAAAATGCAGATAATGTGGTAGAGGGCTATATTGCTAAGTTAAAGGTCCAGGCTTTTATCCTATAGATGACCAGGTAGTCTTTGAGGTAGGTGGGGTTTAGGTAGGTAATAATGCCATGAATTCCATTTTAGATTGATCAGTCTGCCAGCTATGCTAAGAATGATGGCACAAAAGGGACAAACTGGAGGTAGGCAATCCATTTTGAAACTGTTGTTCCAACTTAGGCAAGGTATAATTAGGACTTAGACTGGGGTGATGAGAGTATAGATGAAGAAAAAATATGGCAATAGCATTGAAGTGTGTTAACAAAGACGTGAGTGTGGAAGATGAGGAAGAGGGGCAGATTTATCTCCTGATTCCTGGTTTGGGTGGTTGGCTAGATAATGAGACCAATAGGTAAGAGCAAGAATACAGGTGGAACGACAGGTTGAGGGGAATGTTGGGGATGGTAAAATGAGTTTAGCTTTGGAGATGCTGACCTTTCAGTGACTGTGGTGCTTCCATCTATATATGTCCAGCAGCTGTGGATGAAGATTTAACATATGTAAAACTACAGACAGATAAAACCACAAGGAGAGCATGTAAAGAGAGAGAACAATAGCTCAAGGATGGAAACTTAGGGAATACTAACATGAAAAAGGTAAGCAAAGAAGGGGAATGAAATGGAATAGATAGAAAGATGCAAGGAATCACCAGACAAAAATATGGTCAGATGTCATGGAAACCAAGGATATTGAGAGGGTTTCAAAAAGTAGTCAACTATGAAATGCAGACAGTGGGAAAGAAGATTGTTTATCACCAACAATAATCTTTAATTATTGATTTTGTGCTGAACATTGTTCTAAATACTTCGCACACATTAACTCTTTTAATCATCAGAATAGCCCCCTGAGGTACTATTAGTATCATCTCCCCTTAACAGACCAGAATACTGAGATAAGGTGAGGTTCAATAAACAGTCCAATGTCAGCAACTGAGTCAGTGGCGGAATAGGGCTTTGAACCAAGGCAGGTTACTCTACGTTCTTAACCATTGTATTTTTTGTGGATGGTACCTCTGGGCTCAGGCCTCCTCTGATCATATGGATTGCATAATTACAAAAACTACTTTTGGGTCTAGTATAGCTGTTAGCAATACAGTAAGTACAGTAAGTCCTCATTTAACATTGTTGATAGATTCTTGGAAACTTCAACTTCAAGCAAAATGATGTATAATGACACCAGTTTTATTATAATCTAATTGATATAATCGAGAGTTAAGCTCCTATGGCATATGGCATATGGCATATGGCAGGTCCCAAAGGCATCACTAAACTTCTAAATAAAGACCCAAACATTTCTAATATTAAACATCGAAATAAATATGAGTTATACATACACTTAAGAAAGATTAAAAAAAACAAGTAAGATAATTATTTTCCAACCCACTTATTTCATTTCAGCGTCTTGGGTGGCTGGACTCCATTCTGGCAGCTCAGGGCACAAGGTGGGAACTCATCCTGTGACGCCTTTCTATCACAGGGTGCACTCACACACACCCCTCAACTCAGTCAGAGTGGGCCAATGTAGACATGCCAACCAGTTCACCTCATGCACATGCCTTTGGGATGCGGGAGGAAACCGGAGTGCCTGAAGAAAATGCAGAGACGTGGGGAGAAAGTGCAGGCTCCACGGACAATGGTGCCATCTGAGAATCAGCTTTTTTTTCATCAATGGTATAATAAAATGATGTTTTTCATGGACCTATTGTATATGCACGGTGAATATTTGTTGAAAAAATGAATAATAATTAGATCCCTTATGACCTAGTCTCAGAGAATTACTTGGTAGGGTAAGGAATGTTTGTTTCTCTGTCTTCAAATTTGAACTAGCTCATGCTCTAATTTTTCCATAAGTTCTCTCTGGTAGCACTGGCTTATTTCCTTACCTTTATTTACCTCCCATAGCTTTTATTATATTTGGACCATGTATTTTAGCCCTTAATTACATTTTGCATTGTGTTCTAATTGAATCGCTAATCTAATTCTTTACAAAACAAAAAAATTGTGTCCAAAGAAACCAAAGTACTCTCTTCTTCTTTTGTATCTTTTATGGCATCAAGCCAAGGTTTACATTCTAATTTCTAATCAAAATCCACCCAGTTTATTGCTACCAGGGGGACTATTTGATTGTTACAACTTTTTATTTTTTTCAAACAAGACTTTCCTTAAGTTCTCTTAGTTTATATTGTGGAGCAACTTGTATTGAGGACCCAAAATGCTATATTAACTTCTTAATACCATTTTCTGTGAATGTTAAAATCCTTATTTATACTTTTATTGCAGAATACCTACAATTCATTAAAAAATAGCGGCAATTGCTTCATTTAAGTTTCATAATGGCTAAATATAGAACCGTTTGCTCTGAACCGATTTTATGGGATTTTCTTTCTTTAAATGAATAAATAAAATACTCTTGTTTTCTTCACACTAATATAAATATGTTCCATTTATCCTCCATGCTTCTTTGCCTTCCCTCCCACATAACATTTTTCCTGGACATTTCTTCCTTTATCTCTCCTATTTGTGCTGTTGTTCTCCCTCCCCACAATTAAATCACTCCTATTTGTTGGGTTTTTTCTGTTTCTCTTTGCATCTGTCTTTCTGGAATAGTGTTTCTCTTCAATTCTATTTACCATGTTGTATAATTTGCTGTCTCTTCCTCTCAAAGTGGCCTGCTCATAATCAAGAGATGCATTGACCCTGTAATTGCTTACAAGCTCCAAGAGGGCACCACATAAGCACACTGGGCCGCCTAATTCACACATCGCACTGCAGTAATTAACAGAGGCCTCTAGAAGGATATGCAGGTTAGAGAACCCTACTTTTCTTGGAGTTTTAGTTAGGCTCAGGTTTCTTAGAAAATAAGAAAGTGGAGGCTTGAAATGGCTCTGAGTTTTTTAATACCTGTTTGTCTATTATTTCTGAAATCTGGGGATACTCAGATTCAGTGAATAATTTTTAAAGGATCATATTTTCCATTTTGGAAGTTGATTACTATATACAGTTAAGGAATACATTAGAAATTATTTTTATTCCAGATGGAATTACTATAGAAAAGGGCACATTAAAGTCATCTAAATTTGTTTGTAATGTAGTTAAATAGCAGTTAACTTAAAAATATTTCTCACATAGACTGTTATAGTTGTTAGGAGTTTCCTCACTCAGTGAGCCAAGAAATAGATCTATAATTTGGCAGCAAGGTTTTTTTGCTCAATTGGGAGAGTAAAGCATGGACTCAAAATACAAGTTGTCATAAGACTACATATGAGATAAAAAATCACCTGTATTTTTCCAAAACCTTTCGAATGCTGTTCCCGTAACCTTTAATAAAATGGGAACCAAGTTTAGGGAACCTATCTCCCCAAACCCATTTTCTCTCACACCTGATTAAATCTAGGGCTCGATGGAATGGAGAATTTAGATCCTGCTCCCCATGTTTTGAGTCATTGGATACATTCCTCAGCTTTCTGACTTGCAGAATTAAGACATAATTCTTCAATATTTGTTCAATAACCTGCTCTTGTGCTATGTGTAAGGCCCTAAGTAGGAACACCAGGGCTGAACAAAATTAAAATTTAGCCTGTTCTCTCAAGAATTTTTACTTCAGAAGGATATTAATTTACTATTTACTGATCTACAAAAACCATCTCTCTGAATTGACTTAGGATAAAAGCAAAGGTTGGCCCTTCTCCAGTAGCATTTAGCTATTGCTCCTATCGAAGGGATTTACAAGGCTAACTCCAGGATCCCCATATGGAGCATTGCCGGTTGCTGGTTCTCTCGACCCCTTGGGTAAGTTTGGGCCCGGGCGTCCAGCTGCCTGTGCAGGTGGGCGCGCTGCTCAGGGCGTCCCCACACAAAGGCCTAACACAGAAGCTCCCACTGATCATAGTAATTTCCAAGGAGTAATAATTAAACTAGTTAAACTAAATGTTCTAGTTAATAAACCATTCTGAGTATGCTTAATTTGCTCCAAAATAGATTTTAAAAATAGAAAAGAAACTAATGCTTCTTCATAATGCTTTTGGGATGTTATTTTTTTTCTTCCCTAAAAATGACTTGCAAACAATAATGTAATCTAAAAGATTCTTTTAATCAAATGAAATGCCTGTTTATTTTCAGTATACACTCTAAGCTTCTAATAATGATCAACTTTTTTATTTGAGTACATAGAAGGAAAATATTATATCAGTCTTTCATGGGGTTTAGGATTTCACTTATTTTTATTCACTTATTTTTTTCTTTCTTTCATTTATTCAATATTTGAGTGCCCCCTACATAATGTGTTCTTGGAACATTGTAGAACTACTCCTTCCCATTGGATTTTGATTCACTTTCTTCAGGCTTGTGAGAAATGGCTCTTTTCTTCAGCTAGAGAATGGCACTTCAGAGTGAAGGTAAGGTCAGTAAGTGTAAGAATGTTTGTTCATTGTGATCCCCAAGGTGCTCTTGATCAAGCTCCTTAAGATTACAGCCTAACCCTTTGGATGTGCTTCTGAAGTCAATTGGTAGTCTGGTTAAGGAATTACAAGGTGAAAGTAAATTAGCTTTAAAGTTACCATATCAGATGATAAAATCCTATAGTAGTTTTGTTTTGCTCCATCAAAAGCAAAAGGCAGAGAAGTTGAATGGCAATCCAAAAAGCCTTTGGGGAACCCATTTGTAATTTTCAGGAAAGGATTTTGAACCCCAGGCATCTGTTCTTACTCACGCCATCCTTGACAATTAGAAGAAATGACAGTCACTTTATTTAGGGGCAACGTTTTTACCAAGCTTGAACATTCAAATTGACATCCAAAACTTTTTTCCTAGAAAAAAACCAGATAAGTTCCTTTAAATTCAGATCCACCAGGGGAAAAACACAATGAGGTACTTTAGAATCTGCCCACATCGGCCAGCTACCCTAGCCACACAGCCTTACTTCATTTCAGTCTTGAACTGAGATGGTCTTGCAGACCCTTCCAAGTATAGGATGGAGTCACACAAAGAAAGAAAAAAGTGCCCAGTGATCGCATTTGTGCCAATCGCATGGACCTCTAGATAGTCATTCAGACCCCCAGTTTGATCTGACCGTACGTCAGTGGCCCATTATTCCCTTCCATCAGTAGAAGGGAATAGAAGTCATTGCACTGAAAGTGGAAGTTATCTTTAGCAGGAAGGATTCCCTTACATGGTTCCAGAGCTTTTGCTTCCAGTGTTGGACTTGATGTGTTACTTTACAAATTACTATTCCCAAACTAGTTGGGTCATGCTGCTGAGAGCCATTTTCCAGACCTGGTGGGTATAGAGTTTTATTCCAGGCTTCAGGGCAGGAAGTGAATAATAAAAATAAGTTTACAGATGGCACTAAAATGAGGTCGCCTAGACAACCTTAAACAAGAATAGTCAAGAAACTGTCACATTGTGCTGGAGAAAACAGTTCTTCTAAATCAAGGGTAGATACCATAGTTCACAATTGTCATCGATGAGATATCCTACATTTTTCCTCCAAAAATGGTTAATGGCAGTTACCTGAATTTTTTTTTTGGCTTTATTTTGGTTTGTTGTTGGTCCAAAGTTCCTTTCCACATTACGATCTTAATACAGAGTCCCAAAGCACATGATAATACATTGAAGAGATCTATTCACAATAAATCTGTTGTATGATTTTTCATACTTGCTTTGAGAGCCACACATAAAGGTAGTGGCTACTCCAGAATAAGTGTCTGGGATGGGGGAGGAGGGCAGCCACGCAGCTTGACAAGGGCTTGGCCTGGAGTGTTAGTCCTGGAATGGGAAGGAAGAGAGAATAGGAGAGAATTCAAAGGGAGAACAGGAATCCTTAGTCCTTGGTTAGAGCCTGGTAGGCAAAAGAGATGAAAGAATCAAAGTTTTCAAGGTTTCAAGCAAATGTGACTGTGACCCAGCAGAAGTTGCTTAATCCTTTTTTAGGGAGAGGTCAGATGGACAAGTGGACATGTAACCCGTATGGGCTTTGGGAAGGAAAGACAGAAGATCATGAGTGACCATGGAGGTGATGGATGAAGAAATAATAAAGGTGTTAAAGAAGAAGGCAGGGAGAGAGGTTTAGTGAATACTGACATTTGGGAAGAAAAGAGGAGAAAGGGGTTTGTGACAGAGACAGAGAAGAAAAAGACTAGGGCAATACAGCATCCACAGGAGGACCAAGTCTCAAAGAAGGATGCAAGGGGATGACAGGATTATAAAGAAGGGAAATGAAGATGTAAATGTAAAGCGAATCAATGATGTAGAAAGCCAGGGTAAAGGACGAGGGGCCAGACCTAGAAGAAAACGTGAGAGTCTAGGACTGAACAGCACTGGCAGCACCGTGTGCTAGGAGGACATCCCCCGTCACAGGCGCAAAACTCCTCCCGGAACAAAGGGCCAGAATAAGCTGCTGGCTAGGGAGCGTGCTAGGTACACAAT
Organism: Mormoops blainvillei; assembly: GCA_004026545.1. Taxonomy (NCBI): domain Eukaryota; kingdom Metazoa; phylum Chordata; class Mammalia; order Chiroptera; family Mormoopidae; genus Mormoops; species Mormoops blainvillei. The sequence continues at coordinate 126,074 of PVJD01003740.1, forward strand.
CGGCCTCTCGGGAGGCACCCTGCAGGGAGGGTGCTCTGGAAGGTATGACGGCAGTGAGGACTCCAGGAGAGACGGTGGTAGTCAGAGAGCCTCCTGTGGAAGCTGGGAAATCTGGTTTGAAAGCAATCTTGCAGTCCCTTAAGAGAGACGCTGATAAGTGCAAAGCAGTTCTAAAGAGTTTGAGATAAGGCACCAAACAGTGCTGGAAGGGTGAAAAGGAGGAGACAGATTAGGCAGAATAACTGACAATTCAATGGTTGAAGGGTGAGGGAGAATGGCTGATTAGGGAGCGGCAGAGTCCAGCTTAACCTTTCTTTATTTCTCTAAGCAACTGGAGGTGTGTACCCGTGTAAAAGCCTAGGGGAAAGGGCCTAGAAGGGGAAAGATTAAAGTAATTGACAGAAGATCCGAGAAGAGAGATAGGGATTTGTGGTAAATACAGGTCTGGGATGGCGGCTTTGGGGTGTGATAAGGAAGAAGGGGATAACGTAGTTCTGTGACAGCAGGGAAGGCCCTGATGGAGTTTGGCGTGACCAGGTGGAGGACCAGTGTGCACAGTTCTGAGAATCTGTCTAACAGTGATGTGCAGGGGAAGTTCCAAAAGCAGATGGAAGTGGAGCCATAACACAGAGCTGGCAACTGTGAGTCCAAGGTAAAGGGCATGAGAAATGCTCTGGAAGGCCCCCACAGTGAACATGTGCGACCTTGGGCAAATCACCAACATCTCTAAGCACTGACAACCTGATCAATGTGGAAATGTGCAAGTATGAAAGTTCCTTATACAGTACAATTTCTGGCACACACACACAAAAATGGTAGTTTTTATGCTCCCTAACCAAATAGGGTCTTTTTAGTCTCCTCGTCAGAGAAAGGAATACTGCAATAATAGGCCCATGTAAAAACATGTGCTTGATGAATAAATGAGTGACTAAATTAACATATTATAATATGTTATTTATTTTACAACAGCATTGTATTTGGTGACAAGGTTATATGGTCAGAAAGTTCCTGTTATCTATACAAGCTCTCTGAGCTTGAACAAAAAGGTTTTTCTCAGAAATCAGGAAATATTTTATAATCTCTTTGTTTTTTAATGCATAGATAAAGTTTAAATTTGAAAAAATTACCAGAGGCTACTGCTTTGCCACATTTAAGTAACAGGATCATAGAGCTGGAAGGGCCTTCAGTCACCTACTCTAACGCTGTCCTTTTTTGGACGGGAGAACTGAGACAGGAAGAATGTTAAGTAACTTGGTCAGGAGCAGACACGGACTGTCAGCATGGTGCTGGTGGCCAGACCTTCCCACCGCTCTTACAGACATGACTCCAATTTTAAGTCTTGTGTTCTCTGCTAGCCTTCCTCTTGTAGATTCTGTATGGTTTAAAAAAAAAAATGAATAGTGACATGTATTTCAAATACTATTGTTGGTTCAACTATTATATGAAGAATATTATATTGAAAGGCATTTTAATACCTTTTCACTATGCATATTGACACAGAAAATATTTCTCTCTTTTACAAATTTCTAAAAACTAGCAAAAGATATTAATTTTTATGACTTTCTTTCTTCTAAAGAAACCAGATACTGAAGAAAGGGTCTCTTTGGGGGTTAAAAAATATATATTGACTCCCTCTTTAAAGTCTCTGATAAATGGATAGATCAAGTAAGAAACAAATTAATAGTTATACCTTCAGTCACAGCACTGTGTTTTCTTTCCAGATATGAAAATTTTGTGAGAAAATCACCAGAATTAGAGCAAATAGGAGTGGGAGTGGCAAAGAGTACATATAAATGTTATACGAGGATTCCAAAACACATCTTTCTCTCTTTCGGCCTCTCTCTTTCTGTCTCTGTCATTACACTTGGTAAATTCATCAGGGAGAAACAAAGGTGTCCATCCAGAAATTCAAATGAACTCAAACATCTGCATTTGGAAGTGCCATGTTAAACAGGTCTAGCACCAGGTCCTGTGTCCAAGAGAGCCTGGGCCATGACAGTCGCACAAAGCCAGGGCAGCGGGATGCGATGACCTAACTTCTGAAATATCTTTGCTCAGTTTCATGAGAGGTGAGGCACATCTCCAGCTTTGCAAGCATAATATCTTTCTTTTTTTTAATGTGAATGGTTAAAATTTATTTAAACTTGTTTTTTACCCTCCTGGTATTTCTTTGTCTATATCTAATAACCTTTTTGTGGTTGATATTATCATTAGAAAACTAGTGGTTTCGTTAATGAATCATGAGGCGAAAGGAATTTTGGTGGTTGTTTAAAATTATTGGCCTGCCATTGTTTGCATGAGTCATGTGCATGCACTGAGAGTTGGTGTGTACTTTCTGTGCTTCTTCAGGCATCTTTTTGTCTAGCACAATTTTGAGGCAAAGAAGTGACTCGAAGAAAACAAAGAACTCTCATTTATTCTTATGAACAATTCATTATGATGTAAGTTATTCCCATGAGTTTTGAATGTCTACAGTGTTCTTTCTTGGTTTTCATCACCCACATCATTGATGGTCCTGATTCAGAGCTACTTCATCCACTGTCCAAACACAGCCAGCAAGTGCATTGAGGGGTGGAGAATAGGCAAAGGAGATTCCCTTTGACATGTGGTTGTGCCTTCCTTTTCCTTAGAGAAGAGGGTTGGTTTGGTGTCACAAGATAAAGAGCACTTTACAAAGGTCACCCTTTCTCATGGAACAGATCTGAACACAAATGTAGAACATTTACGCTGGACCACAAATAAAGGAACCCTGAAGTCATTAAACCCTGACCTTGCCCATCCAAGAAAGTCTGTGGCATTGCTCAGCCACATCAAACTCATAGGTCAAACCCGCACCCTATGCATTAATATCAAGCTAGTAAATTTTCTGATGGCGTCTAAAACCAGCCACAGCTGTTAAGTGTTTGTTACAGAAGCCAGAGTTTTTTTCATTCAGAGCTTTGCATTGTTTGCAAAGACGGAAGCACAAGAATGTTTCCTGAAGCACTGTTTTGTCATTTAAAAAAATACAAAAATGGCATAAACACTATCATTAACAACTAATGAAATCAATGATGTCAATCAACATTGTCTGAGGGAAAACTGCATTCTTGGAAAAGAAAAAAAATTAAAATGGGCTTCTGGTCAAGATGGCAGTGTAGGCAGGCATGGCTTGCCTCTTCGCACAACTACATCAAGATTACAACTGAAACAGAATAACTACCACTCAGAACCATCAGGAATTGAGTTGGATGTAAGTCTGACAGCTATGGAATTAAAGAAACCACATCCATCCAGACTGGTAGGAGGGGTGCAGACGTGAAATGGGGCGGTCCCTCACCCGCATGTGGGGGATAAAAGTTCAGGAGAGATATCTCAGGGGCGAGGTGTCCCAGCCCCACAACAGGACCCCCAGTGCAGGGAGATAAGTCCCCCCAGCATCTGGCAGCAAAAACCAGCAGGGATTGGGTTGGTGGAAGAAACTTATGGAGTCCCAAACAGTTTCTCTTAAAGAATCCACCCATGGACACACCTACTCAGACTCCTCCCTCGAGCTCCAGCACTGGGGTAGCAGCTTGAAAGGCACCAGTGGTATAGAAGGAGAAACTGAAGTGTCTGGCATCAAGGCAAGCAGAGACCATCGTCCCTTTTCTAAGCCCTCCCCGCACACAGCCGGCAAACTGGTGGCATATGTGAGATTCCATCAACCTGGCTAACACTGTTTGACCCACCTTGGAGGTCTGCAGAGACTTACCCCCAACCAACTTATGGGCCCACCCAAACTGCTTTTCCATATGAATAGCTGGCCTTGGCTCATGCTTCACAACTGCCTAAATCTTATCAAATAAGCAACAGCTGGCCTCAGTGAGCCCCAGGCCTGGCACTAGCAGCAGCCAGCCTAGATTCACAGCTTGGCTTCACCTGAGGATCTCCAAGCCCAACATAAGTAGCAACCATCTCAGACTGCTTTATAGCTCAGGCAGGGCGGCCCCAGGCAAAACAGAGGTGGGGGCTGACACTGACCTGCACCACCTGGGAACCCCAGGGCCACAGCATGGAGTGGACAGATACAGACCATTCTGGAGCACCACCACCCTGCCCCTGCACCACCGATCATCCATGGACAGCGGAGGTTCATGATAAATGGTCACAGCCAGTCCTTGCAACTGACTGGCCTGGTTAAGTCCCTCCCGTTGATCTGCCAACAGCAACCAAGGCTCAACTACAAGAGGAGGGAATACTCAGCCCACATGAAGGGCACACCCCGAGTACCCAGCTTGGGTGATAGGGGAGGCTGTGTCACTGGACCCTACAGGACACATACTACATTAGGCCATGATACCAAGACGCAGAGTCAAAGTAGTTTTACCTAATACATAGAAACAAACACAGGGAAGCTGCCAAAATAAGGAGACAAAGAAACATGGCCCAAATGAAAGAACAGATCAAAACTCCAGAAAAAGAGCTAAACAAAATGGAAATCAGCAATCTATCAAATGCAGAGTTCAAAACACTGGTTATAAGGATGCTCAAGGAACTTAGTGAGAACCGCAGCAGCATAAAAAGGATCCAGTCAGAAACGAAGGTTCACTAATTGAAATAAAGAGCAATTTACAGGGAAACAACAGTAGAGTGGATGAAGCCGAGAATCAAATCAATAATTTGGAACATACGGAAGCAAAAAATAACCAATCAGAACAACAAGGAAAAAGAAAAAATAATCCAAAACAACGAGTGTTGTATAAACAACCTCTGGGAGAACTTCAAGAGGTCCAACATTTGCATTACTGGGGTGTCAGAAGGAGAAGACAAAGAACAAGAAATTGGAAATCTATTTGAAAAAATAGCGAAAGGAAACTTCCCTAATTTGGTGAAGGGACTGGACATACAAGTCCAAGAAGCACCGAGAGTCCCAAACAACATGGACCCAAAGAGGACCACACCAAAACATATCACAATTAAAATGCCAAAGGTTAAAGATAAAGAGAGAATCTTAAAAACAGCAAGAAAAAAACAGAGAGTTACCTACAAAGGAGTTCCTATAAGACTGTCAGCTGATTTCTCAAAAGAAACTTTTCAGGCTAGAAGGGATTGGCAAGAAATATTAAAAGTGATGAAAAGCAAGGACCTATAGCCTATATTACTCTATCCAGGAGAACTATCATTTAGAACTGAAGGGCAGATAAAGAGCTTCCCAGACAAGAAAAAACTAAAGGAGTTCATCATCACCAAACCAATATTATATGAAATGTTAAAGGGGCTTATATAAGAAAAAGAAAACAAAACTATAAACAATTAAATGGCAAAAAATACAAATCTATCAATAATTGAATCTAAAAAACAAACTAAGCAAACAAGAACAGAGACAAAATCATGGATACAGAGAACATTTTGATGGTTTCCAAATGGGAAGCAGATATGGCAGTTGGGTGACGAGGTGAGGGGACTAAGAAGTACAAATGGGTGGTTACAGAATAGCCATGGGGATGTGAAGTACGGTAGAGGAAATGGAGAAGCCAAAGAACTTTTATGTATGACCCGTGGACATGAACAATGATGGGGGGATTGCCAGAGAGTGGGGGTGCTGGGTGGAGGGGGAACAAAGGGGGAAAATCAGGAAAACTGTAATAGCATAATCAATAAAATATAATTTAAAAAAGAAAAAATGCATGATATGGCATAATGTGGTTTCTAGAGGAAATTACTAGCTGAAAACAATCAAGATATAAAGCAGTGTGTGTAATATACACAAGTATTCACTTTAGTAAGTAAAAAAATATGTATACAGACCCATTAGATTCTCATTATTCATGGTACTTACGATCTCTAAAGTCACTGAGAACAATGAATTTGTGAGTACTGAATTATTTCCTCTAGCATAGAAGAAATACAAAAGAAGCATAGGCCTCTAATCCTATATTTCTTTGGTCACATTTTCATCGACCAATCAATACATAACCTGGTTTTACATGTATTTCTGTTTAAAGACACATTATTTAATACGTAGTTGATTTATTAACATTGAATTCATAGACAGAAGCACTACAACTCATGTCTGAGTGAAATTCACCTTAGATCTGTTTTCTCTAGAAGGCTCATCTCACCCTTCTTGCACTCGAGAACATTAGGGAGCACTCAGCATGATAGTGGACGCATTTCAAACAGCAGAGTCACCAAAATAATAATAATAATAATAATAATAATAATAATAACAACAACAACAGAAGAAGAAGAAGAAGAAAAAACTGCGAAGAACGTGGCATTAAATGGTCCTTGAAAAGCACTCTCATTTACAATGTGAGCACTGAAACAAGAAGGCAGAGAGTCACTACATTCAGTGTCAGCTGGGAAAGTGGGCATCAGACTCAGATTTTTGGCCTCCCTTTACATGTCTGCAGATCACCACAAATGCCTAGCAAGCATTGATTCCAGGGTTACAGATACATTTTAGGAGCAAGCGAATTCACAAATAAGGTATCTGCAAATAATGAGGATACCAATATATATATATATGCACCAACACCCCCATTTATGCATGTGTACAAATGGAAAGTTTCTGAAAGGACTGAAAGAAACTGCTTGATGGAAGTGATTTTTGGAGACTAGGACTGCAGGGCAGGAGTGAGACAAGATGCACTTTTTATTGTAACTCTCTGTCCCACATGACTTTTTTTTTTTTGACTGTGGACATTATATATACCTTCTCCTCTGCCCCCCCCTCCTGTAATATCACCACCATCTATCTCCATTCTCTCAACAAGCCACTTGCATTTTCTGAGGAACTCCAGGGACAAGAGTTTATTTGAGCCAAATTTGTCATAGTGAGTATGCTCTGAATCAGGTTCTTATAAAGTTGGTCAATATAGTTTTGCAAATGAAGAGTGTTTTACAAATGCGAAGGATGATACTCAGAACCTGAGTTCTCTGGGTAATGTGTGTTATGCAATATTACCCTGTCTCCCTTGGGAAGGCCTGGACTTCAGGGCATGGTAAGTCTGCCAAATACTCTTGCTCGAATTCTTACCACAGATTGTGGAATGGAAACTTAGTAAGTAGGAAGCAACTTAAATAATTTTAATAATATGACAGCTATCAAATCAGTAGATGGTATATGTGTGGAAATTCCCTTTAGGTAGAACTCCTGGCTCTGACCAACCCTCATCTTCCTCCTGGTGGCAGAGGTGGTAGCAAGTCCCCAGGTTTGGTACTCCCTGGCTCTGTGCTGGGCTCAGTCAGAGTTGCTGAGTCCCATCTTCCCCAGGACATCCAGAGCTCAAAAGCATCCATTTCTGGTTTGTTCTCAGCTCATATACTTAGTTTCTTTGATTCTATTGAAATCTTGCCATTTATAACTTATAACTTTAGAAAGGAGGGGAAAGCATTAATTTTGTCACATGTTTTATTCCTTGTGTATGCCACGGTGTTCTTTTAACACCCATGAAAAGCCTTAATAGAAAGTAACCTCCCCGTAAAAGCTTTCTTCCTAATTAGAGATTTCCACTTCCCCCAGGTATTCCCAGTGATAAACTGTAGCTAAGCTGACAATGGGTAAAGAAAAAGGTATATAGGTTATGCCCATGTCTAATTATGTATAGGATTCATTAGTCTTCCATGTCTTCCTATGTCCGTCATTAGTTTATAATCTAAAATAATTCAAATTTCTGTATACTTGGATTAATTGGATTTCTGCCACCAATTACTGTATCTCTTCTCAAACATTGAGAATATTGTCCTTTAAATATGTTTGTATGCATATACACATATATAATCAAAATGTGTGAAAACACCCCTTCATTTGGGAAAAAATACAGACTTGTAAAGAATAACTTTAGCAACAAACAGTGAGTTTATTTTAAGAATACTTTATAAATGTATGGACCTCTAAAAATAAAAATAGAAAGATTTCTCAAACATTTATTTTTCTTACCAAATATGACAGTTACCCACAAGTGGAACAGATTGTAGTTATTACCAATCGTATGTCTGCAAAACCACAAGGGTTTTGGAAAGAAGCCTGTGGATATCTATTGGTCTGCATACTTTGCAGTTGCACCTGTACCTGGAGCCTTCAGGAAACTAAAGGGACCTGTTTGGATCAGAACCTGTGTGTAGTGAGTGTGCCACACTGGTCAAGGCTTTCTTGAGTTATTGAGGATGCCTTTTGGCTGGTAACTACCTGGGATAGAGTCCTCCACGATTGGCTTAGTGTCTTTTGCTCTGGAGTATACATTGTAAGGTGATATTGCTGCCCATTAGTAAGTACACAGTCTACATACGTTGTCCCACTTATATATCACCTTCTAGCCATATCTGTGAGCACTGAGGTATGAGCCACCATTACTATGTACACATTTGTCACATTTGAAGGGGCTCCTCTTGCTTACTAGCCCTATAAAACTCTTTAATAATTCAGATTCTCTTTTTGTAGACAGAGCCATGTACCAAACCAAACCATCATCAGAAGGTGCCTAAGTAAACATAAGCGTAGGACAGTCAGACTCTGATCAAGTCTTAAGGCCTGGACCCACTGCCTATTCCTGCTCTAATTCTAGGTAAGGGCTGTCATTAGAGGCCTCCCATTCACAGCCCCTGCTGAGCACACCATTGCCTAGGCCACGGGCCACATCCATCCTGCTACGGGGTTGGATAAATAAGGTTTTATTGGAATAGCATCATACACGTTCATTTATGTATTGTCCGTGACTGTTTTCATGCTCTAACAGCAGAGTTAAGCAGTTATAAGAGATCTTAGGGCCCACAGAGCTGAAAATATTTACATCTGGCCAAGAAAATATTTACTATCCTGCCCAAGCCCAAAAAATCTGTTTTCTATCATGTGTCCTTGTCCTGTTGACAGGTGACTTACGGAGACATGAGATAAAACATAAACAGGGCAAGTCAATTGTTAGTAAAGTTGAAATTGAAAGGATGCCATTAGTTGGAGTTCAGGTCATGACCAGTGAGGGAAAGTACAAGGTGGAGTTACGAGGGAGCAGAAACATGAGTTAAGCAGAGGAACCTAATCAGGAGACAGAGGACAGTAGATCAGAGCCAGAGGAAAGCAGGGTGTCATTAAGGTGAGAGAGAGAAAGACCGTGTTGCCCTGAGACAGAGATTAGCTTGTTCCTCAAGCTCCAAGGGTTTCTGATAGCTGTCCTATCCATAGGTATATGTACATAAACCTCCTTGGCCTGTACTAGGCAAGAGCTCTCCTTTCTTAAATTAAAAGAGAGGGACTAAAAGAGACCATGTATTATGTATTTGACCATGATGGGGCAAATTTAGTTCCGATGGAAATAATTACCCTTTTGGATCTCAGTATTGATGTGATGTTTAGTGCACTGAAGATATCTCATACTGAATGAAATTAACATTTTTCCTTTTATTTGTTCAGTCACTCAGTAAATATTGGAGACTTATTAAATATAAAGAACTTGTGCATGACAGCTTGATGGATGAGAACATGTACATAAAAAGACCCACTCCCAGGGAACACAAGCAATCTTCTAAGAACGCTGGGCCAGGTACACCAACAACTACCATGCGGAGAAACCAGCGGTAATTAAATTTAGTAAATATTTATAGCAGACTTATTATGTACTGAAGCATAATGCCAAGCACCATGGCTACTGACATGGATGAGGCTGAGACTTTGACGTTGGAAGAACAGTAGTGCTGTGCATGAGGAGGGAGAACTGCTTCCTGCCACAGAGACCAAGGGAGGCCATCATGGGGTGACATGCGGATGGGCACGGGAGCTATAATTAGATTGCCCACTGCAGCATCATTGGTAATAGAAAAATTATGTATCCATGAAGAAAATAATGAGTAAGTAACGGGCGGTGTCATCATACAATAAAATACCATCCAGTAGTTGAAAGGAATGAATTAGAGCTACATGAATCAATACCAATAAACCTTAAAAACATTCTTACAGTATGAAACCAACTACTACGTAATATTTTAAAACACAGAAACTAATTTAAAACACAGAGACTAGCATACATATATGGTATAAATACTTTTTTTAATGTTTAGAATTGATAGATACAAAAATGGCTTTTAAATCAGGGGGAAGAAGGAGGGAAGTGGGATTGAGGGGGCAGGTTTCAACGGTATCTGAATATTTAATTCTTTCTTTTCTTAAGGACTAACCCTGAAGGAAATAGAGCAAACTGGGTGATGGGCACATGGACATTGATTTTTATTATTCTCAGACCTTTCCTGTTTGAAATAGCTCAGAAGAGAAGGAAAACAGAAAAGCCTGAGCATGTCTGTATGGGACACGCCAAAGAAAGGAAATGTGGATGGTTGCGGTCAGTTACTCTCCGAGGCCAGATGATATCGATTAGAATCCAGTTCTCGCTCTGAGCTCCTCGGTTTCATTGTGTGCTTAACCCTATTGGTCAACCAAGTGCAATTTGTTCGTGATAAAGTCGAGACTATTTCATGTGGTCAAACTAGTAAGTGAAGCCTGGAGATGGTTGTGTGTGAGCACAGGCCTCGCCCTGCCCACAGGTGAGCAGCTGCGCTTATATGGACAGCAGCAGAAAGGTCCCGAGAGCTGGGGGGCAAATATGTCAGGAGCCCCTGGCCAATACTTCTGCTACAAAGAGTAAGGTTCCAAACATTTCAGCACCATAGCTCCTTGCAGAATATGAGAAAACTGCGAACCACCTCCTTTCAAGCAAATATGCACACGTGCATGACTATGTACATGTGTGTGTAGGAATACACACACGATGGTACGTATTTTCTGAAGTTCATAGGCCATGGGATCTGAGATCTTTGGTTAAGGACCTAATGGATAGATACATTGCCTTGAATAAATTTGGTTACATCCTTCGGTGAAGACAGATAATGATGCAGTTTCTGTGACTATACACAGGATTCTGGATGTGGAGTTGCAGACTTAGTAAAGGATTTGTGTCACTCAATGAGATTTCATAGGTTTGATTTATGCATTGATTTAGATATCCTGATAGCCACTGTCAATGTTGGAACACAAATGGCCAAAATATATAGCGTCTGTTCCTGCTGTAATTGTTTTGTAATGGTTCTTGAACGGTTCTTTTAAAAATGAAGCCACTGGACACAGATTATTGTTCGGCTAGTTCTGTCACGTCCTGTGCAGCCATCAGGATGGTGTAATCCTGCTGAGGGATTGCATCTGAAAGGAAATTCAGATGACAAGCCTAATCTTGGCATCAAACTCTGACCACCAATGTAGAATATGACTAAGGAATGAAAATTTGTTTAAGAGGTCAGGACAACATGAACTTAACACATTTTTATTCACCAGGTGGTAAATAGAAATGAAATCCCAGAAGCTTGGTTCATTGAATAAATATTACAGTGACTGACATACCCAAATATACTTAATACAGTCTCTCATTGCTAGTGTTATTTTTTTTGTTATACATTTTTATTCATGATTTAAATGCTTAGTGGCTCTTATTAAGCTCCATTTTCTGTTTTTCCGATATGATATTTCTATCATTATTGGTTTGATCAGACCATTAAAATGTACTCATCTGAGATATAAACTGATTTTTTCTTCTTATAATTTAATCTGTATTAGATCATTCATCTAGTAATTGTTGTTCTTATACCTTAACCATATTTTTTTCTAAACTGGCTGACTAGCTAAAAAGTATATAAAAACAGTGACTCATGGGCATCTATTTTGAAATAACCAATATAAATAGGTGCCGTCTGGTTATACCACATTCTAAACAACTGTCCAGCCAAATGAAATGCAAAAAGAAAAATAAAAGTACTGCACATACCCTGAAATGTGTGTTTCAAGCCGACTTTCAGAACAGATCCACACTTATATAGCTGTGTAAAAAGCAAGGCAAAGAAACCAGAAATTCCGGAATATTTTCAAACTGGCTTAGACAGTTTGACACTTTACTATTTTTCTCTGCCAGGAGAGTAAATGAATGGTTTGCCCTCTGGGGGGAAAATCCATTTAAAAGAGAAAATATTTTAAATTTCTTACCTTTACAGAAGAAAAAACAAAGAATAGTTCTTAGTAGTGGGAGGGGATGGGTGTATGTGTACGGGGAGGGCACAGTGAAATGTTTTTGTGTAGGGTCTTGTATAATTGTAATTATTTTCTTCCTTTTTTATTTTTTTGCTCCTCACACATTTACGAGATGAGCACCGGTGATACAAAGATGAAAGAAATGGTCCCTGTCTTTTAGTTACAATTTTAAGGGAGAAACTTGAGGAAACAACACACATGTGCACTATGGGAATGAATTTAGCAGCAGCTACTCCTGCGGGGCATGGAGGAGAAGATAGGGAGCCGAGTTTAAGTTTGGTGGGTGAAGGGTGCCAAGGGTCAGCTTGTTGGACGTGACAGGTGGGAAGGATTAGGAACAGAGGCCAACTGCAAGAAAGAATACTGTGTGAACTCCTGTTGTGAACTGTAGATTGTACCTTGTGTGTGGAGATGATGTAAGAGGTAATAATTCTGCCTTCTTAGAGCTTGTTGTCAGGCCATTTGTCCATATATTTAATGTGGCTTCTTCCTCATTGGACTGTAATTTCCCGATTGCCCTTTAGTCTGCTCTGTAAAGTTCTCAAGAGTAGGAATAGCTCTTCCTTCACCTCTGTTCCCTCGTGCCTAGCACAGGACCAGGCACCTGGCGTGTACGAAACGCATGCTTTTTTGGTATTATTGAATGAATGAAAGGATGGGTAGATGGATGGATGGACAGCTGGCGAGTGGATGGATGGATGCTCTGCATTCATAAAGAAATGTACTTACTTGGGCTATGATTGCTTTAGTGGAAAAAAAAACAACATAGAGTGAAAAATGCAATACATTGGGTGTGGTAGTATGTAAAAATATTTTTATTAGAAATATTCTTGGACTTTATTACAAATTAGAAATTATTTCCCCTTATGCCTTGTCCTTCCAAAATTTCACACTCGTGCATATACTTGGGCACTTGTTAAATCGTTGGATTAAACTCTGCTTTGATTTAGAAGTGTATTCTTTCATTGAGATGACAGTTTCTAACTAGTAGAGAAAGTTTTCCAATTAAAACACTCTAATTGTGCAAAGTGTACCTCAATTTTGTGAAAATAAACAGCTTAATGCACTGGCAAAAATATCCTAATTCTGTTAAACTCTTTAAAATGGTATTAAATGTCAAAGTGTACACCTTTTAACTACCAATGGAGGAAAAATAAAATAGCTCTGGAGACACAGGAGAGCAAGCAGACAGCTGGAATTTTTGGGAAATGTCTGTGGTATTTGGGTTTATTTTTAAGGGAAAGAAAAATTTTCCATTAAATTTTGTAACACAATAACATTCTTAAAAACTTATACTCAGAAGAATCTTTATAATGCTGATATAAAACTCACACTATACATTATTCATGAGTTATCATTTGTTTTTTGATGAGGGTGCATAGGGTAAGAAACGTGGTTTCATAGGCTTCTCCCATCTACTTTAAGTACCTCTTGTTTCTCAATTCACATACTCACACCTGAATTTTCGTCACATCTCTTTATTTTTTTCCTGTGGAACCTAAGTGTAAAGAACCCCATACCATACATAAATTTAAAAACACTCCAAATATTCACTGAGACATTAAAAGGAAATCAAACATAAAACATTCAGTAATGTGTAGGCAACTTGAAACAGGAGAGAGGGAGAGAGAGAGGCTTTCTAGTCTTGTGTCTATTTTCAGAAGATGAAGGAGTTTTAACTACTGCTTCCTTAGCCCAGTAGGATATTAACTCCTCTGACTCATTCTCTTCCAACTTGGAGTCCCACTCTCATTTTTCTGTCCTTTGTCTTTCCCCCAACCTTCCCCTCTCCTCTCATCCTTCCCCTCCCCTCTTATCTCCCCACCCCTCCACCACTCTCCTTCCCACAAAAAGCACCAAGAGTTTGGTGGTGATTCTCTAGAATGGACCTGGGAGTAATCCTCACTTCCTTCTATTCCCTGCCTGTCCCAAGCACATTTAAAGATGTGAAGAGGACCTGAATAACCTTGGTTCCTTTAGGCTTTTTCTGATCCATATCAAGCCAACTTCTCCCATCACCCTGGCCACAGGAATTACTCAGCGGCCTTTGGAAAGGTGGAAGGCACATTTGTTAATATCAAAATCACTGTACTCTGTTTTAAACCTGAAAACAGGCTCTATGCTAATGAACAAAAGCCAGTCCATCCTTGTCAGAAGACAAGGATCAATTCAGCTTCACAAATTCTTCTGAGACTGATCTTAAACAAGGAAACCTCCAGCCCCAGTTTCCTCATCTATAAAATGAGACTAGTTAGACCTACCACACCAAAGTGTCATGAGGATTATGAAAAATTATGTATGTAAAAGCCCAGGCACCCACTTGGCTCCTAATCCATCTTTGCTTCCCTCTGTGCTGCTCTTCGCAACACCCGGGCGTGTTCCCCGTTGCAGTCGGCCCCATTTACTTACAATCACAGGTATTCACAGATTATAGGAGTCTCAGTAGCAATTGCTTACTGCAGTGTGTTTATCCCACAAGAGTAGTTTTAATTTATTTTAAAAGAGAGGGCCATCTCCCTCGGGCTCATTATAATATGTTTCAGCTGCCATTTTTTCTGAATGTCCCATGTCTTGAAGCCTTTGTGTTGACTACAGCCTGAAGGTTGTCAGGATCAGTGGAGTGAGCCATTCACTGTTTGCCTCGTACACTGAATGAGTCTCTCTCCCCCAATCCTTCAATTTTGCTTTAAGGGTCCCTTTCGGTTTGAGTACATTTTTATCAGTCTGTTTACATAACTTTGTCTCCATCTTTAATTGTGAAATTTGTTTCATAGATGTTAACTTTCTTTCAGTACTATTCGGAGAGAAGAAGATAATGAATAGTACTCAAAAGAAAAACCTAAAAAAAAAATGCCTTCTTCCATTTTTACTGCACTTTGGTGATTTTTATCAGTGGCATATTTTATAGTTGTGTTCATTATACTGTTTATTAAAATAGTTATTTGAATAACTGAATTAATGTCAGTCTCTGAATAACATATTTGCAAATGTGGCATTTTATATTGTTAGTGCAAATACGTACCTGTTGGTAAGTGTGCATACAAAAACAGTTTAGAGTTTACAAGTTATAGGTATTTTATATCTGACTATGTGGTGGAAACTTATACAGATCCCTATATATTGATAGTTTCATATACAATTACCTATTTTTGTACTCAAGAAATATTTGAAATACTCTGTTTTTCCCTTCTTTAAAATAGAAATAATAGTAGCACCTTCTCATTGAGTTACTTTGAAAAGTAATAGATAAAGGACTTAACCCAGTGCCTGGCACATGGTAAGCACTTAGTAAATGCAAGCTGTTTTGGTTGAGTTTATGCCATAACCATAGCCTGGAATAAGACCGTAGGGACATCATAATAGGAATAATCAACACTTTAGATAGGGGAAGACATAAAGGAAATAAACAAATGACTTCCATGTTTAGACCATGTGATATAAGAATAGAGTGAAACTGAATTGGGGTTCAGGGGCATGGATTTGGGAATATTTGGGATTTGAGGGGAAAAGTGGAAATACTGAGTTGTGTTTGGGATACTTTGAATTTAAAATGATAAAAAGTCATTGCAGTGAAAATGTGCTATAGCCAGTTCATGGATTGGATTAGAATGTTTATGTTATTAACTTTTATTTTCAAGAGATATCTGTTGTGGACCAACTGTGTACTAGTTAAGGTGCTTAGGTGAGAAACCTGGGATGGAAATATGTAAATTTCAGTCAGTTTTCGAAGGGAGAGTTAGGGGTGATGAACAAATGTGGTAGGCATGAAGAGTTGGTCAAAATTTACAAATAGCAGAGGAAAGAAGAAGGAAGAAATCTCCAAGCAACCAACACAAGAGGCTGAGAGCACGTCACCAGAGCACTGTGTCAGGAGAGAAATGAGCTTCCAAAGTTATGGATGTTCAGAGAAATCACTTTTATAGGCACCGACTATGTTTTTTATAGTTTAGAGTCATTTTTATAAATTACGGTGATAGAAACTGAAGATAAAAACAAATTATTATTGGCTTATATGTACCATTCTTACAAATGAAAATAATTACACATATCTACTTAGTCTAATATGAAACCACTGTTTTCATAAAAGTAACAGTATTGAAGCAGTTGTTCAACGAACAGTGAAGGATGTGCTTCCCCAGGCTCGCATGTTTGAAAATGCTTAATTATGCAATTTTATGCCTAGTATGTAATACCCTAGACATTTCTGATAAATAATGCTTACTTTATTTTGTCATGGTTGGTAGCAAGGATTTCTTTAAAGAAAAAAATATATAGATGTTTTGTCATAGTTGCTATGTACAAACAAAAGGAAAAAATAGGGAAAGGGCCTTCAGAATCCACTGTGAGCGAGCGATACTGTCAATCACCCAACACCCAACACTAAAGGAGACCTCAGGTCCTGCTAGGTTTCATTTAAATCAATAAATATGTATTGACTTCCCATTTTTGTGCAATGTGTTAGGTTCATCACACCACAAGCTCACTATCTTCAAAAGTGACAATTACAGTATTAACAACCAAGACACAAAGGACAGTGTACTGGTCACCGTGGGACATTTCTGAAGCCCTGTGAAGAGTCTAAGGAGAAAGAGGCCATCTGGTTGAGAGAGCAAGAAAGGTGTCATGGAGAAGGAGAATTAGAGAGAAATGAGGAGTAGGAATGGAGAGTGATGCCATGTTGCCATCGGTGGGAACAAAAGGAACAAGGACGTGGAGACAGACTTGGTGCATGGTGTTCCTGGGGAATGACTCTTCTGTTGGCTGAAGGAAAAGGGACACAGAAGTGGGGGAATGGAAGGAAACTGGGACAGAGAGGTTGGTGTGGGGGCTTACTAGGAGTGCTTCTTCATTATTCTAGAAAGACAGCTAACAGTGCTCCTCACCCACGATAACTTGGACATTGTGTATTTGCCCTGTAGGTTCAGTCTGCAAATACAATCCACCTGGTACTCCATCAGGAGCAGTTGGGATGCCGAACATGTGTTACTTTATTTATTTTTTTAATAAATCTCAGTTTCCCACTCAACAAAAAGAATAATCTCTCAGCAAACAGTATTTCAGTTAGTGATATCAAATTATTTATTCATCTATTATATCTGTGCAATATTAAAATACATTTAATTATAATGAAACTTCTAACACAAATAACTCTGAAAGAAGAATAGTCGGTAAACTTAGGTTTCATCATTTTAATGAATTATATAAACACCATGCATTCAAATTTCTGGTATTTATGCTCCTAGAGGGTTTTGCTACCACACATGTGAATGTCCACGATGAGCCCCTTATCTGGCCCTGAAGCTTGTGGTTTGGACCTAGTCGCTTCTATTGACCAGTGCTTCTGGAACACATTTGGCTCTGTCACCAGGCGCTTTAAGGCATTATTACACAACATTGTAAAACAAATTATTTTTAAGCAAAATCTTACGAATCAAGGTACAATTTAAAGCCTAAAGCCTAATAAAATGATGGGGTCGGGGAGAGACTCATCTTTTAAAAATCCATTTCACAAATTTTTTTAATCCTCCACTCAAATACAGCAACTAATCAAGTCATTTGTTTTAATTGGGAGAGGTCTTACAAACATGGAATGATTTCCAGTATTTAAAACTATTATATAATTTTTATCACCCATTTTGAAAAAATATCTCCTCATTAATTCACTCAATTGATAATTGGGACATTTTTCAATGAAATAGATTTAAATATTATAATGTACTTTCCCAGAACAAAATAGGTTATTTATTTCACCTTTGAAGCTTTTGGGGTTTGCCTCATGGGCTGGCAAAGACTAAAGGGAGAAACCATGTCCTGTTCACTCACAGGGGTTTCTAGGGGGCCCTGAATCAGCTCACTCCACACTGAGGGCCGTGCCAAGACTACAAAACTCTTATTTCAAATAAAGGCTTTTGTGGATATAAATTCATAGCTTATATGCAAGTGCTGTTATGGCAGAGCCATAGCCTTTTATTTGTCAAATCGGTATAATTAGTATGATTTTAAAAAAGAATTTAATGCAGCTTATCCAGCAATGGTATCTTTGACATTCCCAAATCAACCCATTCTCCATTATTATTCTTCCTTGCGACTTTTCCAACTTCACTTTTTGGGGGAAAGTCTTCAGAATCTGATGCACTCCAATGATGTTAGGATGTGAATATCCCCAAATTTCTCACAATGTTTGCATTTTAGTGCACTGATTAAATCCAAATTAGTCATTGTCATTATGGTATTTGGGGGCGTCTGCAGGTCAGGAAGCACCATGGGCAGCCCAAGAAGCTTTCCCAAAACTCCCGAAATCCTTCCCATCTGTACTTGGATCCCTGATGAAGGTTCAATCTTCATTTCAAAATTTCTCTATTGAATGAATAGGTACCCAAGTAGGACCCTTTGAAGATAAAGTAGATTTGTTCTGTGAATTGGTTACATTTATTTTTGTTAACTTTAAAAATTTAATTACTCAATTTTTAGTGATGTGAAGACAGTTGAACTTAAAAAATATGAATAGAACAGCTACACAGAGCAAAGTAAAGCCCATGGAGAAGTGTCCTTCCTTGTGCACTCCTGCTTCTAGCATGCCTCTTCTAGTCTACGTTCTGTCTTGCAAGTTTCTAGATTGCTTTATATCCTTCTGAAAAGTTATATCCTATCAGAAACCTTCCTGGGATGACATGAATCCAGTGACTAACTCCAGCCCTGTGCTTCCTCAGCACAGTAAGAGCCTGTATGTGGAACATGTGGGAATTTCTCAACAAGCATGTCTCCCGTGCTAGCCTCCTCTAGGCTCCAGCTTTGACTCTTCATCTTTACTCTCAGTGACTGACTGGCTGAATGAGTAAATGCTAAGTTATTAGAGACTATTGCCAGCTTCTAGTTTGAATTGTGGTGAGTTATTTTAATGCCTGAATCTTGTAACCAAACAATGATTAGTGTTTCTTGGATCAACAGTTGAGATCTGTTGACTAAACTTTTCACCTTCCTGAGTATCGGCCACTTCCTGTGTTCTTACTCAAATATGCACATTTCATGATAGATGTTTCTTAGAATTGTGAACTTTTTTTCACAGTGATCTGTTGCTTTAAAACAGGGGTGTGGACCACATGCAGGATGGCTGTGAATACAGTCCAACACAACATCGTAAATTTACTTAAAACATCATGAGATTTTTTTGTGACCACATATCACAATGTATTTAATGTGTGGCCCAAGACAACTCTTCTTCCAGGGTAGCACAGAGATGCCAAAAGGTTGGACACCCCTGCTTAAAGACTGTGAGATATCCAGACATCTTTACCAACATCCAGACAATGCCAAAGTTTGCCATGCATACAACTCAGCAGTTATTCAGATAATTTAAGGGTTTTAAAAATATCTCTGTTGAGGGAAAAATTAGTTTACCTATAGTTAAATGTCCACTTGGGATTGCCTGCTTTCAACTTGCCATCTTACATTTGTGTCTCGTCCTGTACAAAATAATTTAATTGATGGCGACTCCACTACTAAATCTTCAGCCCAGGCTTCTCCTCTTGTTTATCAAAGTGCTTCCACATGGGTGTCTGATAGGTGTCTCTACCTGAACATGTACAAAACCAAATTCCCGGTCATTCTCATCTCCTCATCCCAAACCTGCGTCTGCATGATCATCCCCACCTGGGCGTTTTGCCACGTCAAACGCCATCCTTCTAGTCACTCTGACAAAAACGAATAAAAACCCCAACAAACAACCCCCTCCACAAAAAAAAGTCAACAATTTTTAATTTTCTTGACTCTTCTCTTTCCCTCAAAGCCCATGGTCAGTCAAAAAGGTAACCCCTTTTGTGGTATCTCTATAACCTTCCCGCTTCTCATGTCTTCCTCTAATCTCAACTTGGTTGTCACTGCCTTGGCCCCTTACATAATTTTTCTCATTCTGTTCTCATCCGCCCGCCCCCCAGTCTGTTCTCAACCCCAAAGCTTAGGCAAACCTTTTAAAAGTTAAGTTACAGCATGCATTTCCACTGTTGAAAACCCTCTACTGATATCACTGAAATGTTATGATCATTATTAATAATGTCAGTTAATTCGTGTTGATCACTTACCCTGTAGCAGAGCATATGCTAAAAGTGCACATGCCTATTCTCATTGTATCCTCAACTACACTCTTTTTTTTATCATTGCTCCCTTTCACATGAGAAAACTGAGCTAAAGCAAGATTAAACAACTTTTTGAAGATCGCTCAGATAGTGAAGTGGCAGAGCTGGGCTTTGAATTTAAGCATCCAGATTCCAGAGCACAGACACTAAAAAACTAAGCTCAATTTTTCTCCTTTCTTTATAACTGTTTAACCTCTGAGCATGGCCTATGGTTGTAAACAAGATATGTCTGATCATCCATTTTTTTATCAATGAAAAGACCCAGTGATAAGATGTAATGTATTTAGAAGGTAACTTTGTGATGAAGTCTCTTGCATCCTGTTTATGTAAGAAGTACTTAGCAGTAACCACCAAATAATTCTCTTAACATTGATGGCCCCATAAGTATTTTAGTCTGGCTAGAGATACCACTGCAAAGTTTTAATGTTTATCTTGCAGTTTAGGCCTTATTGAACTTCTGCTATTGATGTCTTATTTTGACTTTTTTCACCACCACTGTATTTTTTAAATCAGCATTAAGGTGATAAGTGAGTATAAGTGATGAGTACTGTTCTCAGCAAAAATGCGTTAATAGATCCCATTCTTTATGAGAGCCAGCAGGAGCTAAAAGGAATGTAATTGTAGGTCAAGTAGAATTTTAGTTCAATTGGGAAGTGTTAATGTTAATGTATTTTATAAAACTAATAATGATGATTGGTTCCAAAATCATTAAAACCTAAATATTGTCATATGATTAAAAAGGTACTGTTAAAAATGTATAGACTATACCAAAATATTTTTTAAAAATTTAAAATAAAAGGAAGAAGACAGACATAAAAGACCACATTTGGGGGATTTGTATGACTCTATTTATATGAAGTGCCCAGAACAGGCAAATCCATAGAGACAAAAAGTAGATTAGGGGTTTCCTAGAACTGAATATTATTAGATAAGAATAAAATGTATTGGAAAAAATATGGTTGCAAAGGCTCATTACAATACACTGCTTCCATATCCTAAAAGACTAGTTTTTATAAAAAAGGTACTATTTTGTTCTAGTTGTAAAGAATTTCTTTCCAATAATAAAAAAATCCTACAATGAAAAAAAATGTATAGAAGACTCACTCTCAGAGGTGACAAACTTTTTAAATTACATCTGATATTTTCCATGAAGCCTAAGCAAGTACAAATGTCATAACATATTTTTTCTTTTCCAATATTTTTTGATATCCACATCTAAATAACTGTCCAAAGGAAAATTGTTATCTGTAGTGAGATGCAGCCCTCTTGCCAAGAACTAAGCCACTAATATATTCTTCAGTCCTTATTGGTTTAGAAATGTAAATTCTATGTAATTTACTATTCTTTCTAGTCAATTATAATAACCACACATTGTGAATTTATTGAATGAGTACAACATAAAGTTGACAAAATTTTACACCTTAGTGTTCTTTTAAAACTTGGTTAATTTTCCTTTGTTGTTACCATGAAGACTTATGAGCTTACTTGGCATGATCATTGTTACACAGTTACATAATAAAAATTTTTTTAAAGTGAATACCTGTCTTGAGGTACTATTCTCAAATTGAGAGTTACTTTTACAAAAATACAAGTTCACCCACCATCCATAATATTATCTAATTATTCTAATATAGTTAAAAACACATTGATGATTATTTTCCATAGGAGTCGGTTTCTTTACATGTTTTCCATTTATTTGGCTTTACTGTGTTTGTATTGATTTAGGCTTGGACTTTTAAAAAAAATTATTACCATGTATCTCAACTGTACTTGACTAAAAACTTAATAACATGCACATGATAAAAAACCTACATAGTAAGGATATAAACACTGGAAGATATGTTTCTCACTGATCCTGCCTTCACTTCCCCTCCTCAAAGGCAACCACGATAAGCAGTTTCTTGGTCTGTTTCCAGGGATATGTCTGCACAAGCAAACAGGTGAACATGGCCCTTTTTATTTAGCCAGTGTTTTCACTGGACATGTTTTTAAGATTTTCCTGTATTTTCAATAGCACATATACCGATGGGGATCACTTGAGTATAGTGAACAGATGAGCTTTGGAGACATAAAGATTTGGACTTAGAGGCTGGCATGTTACCTAACTAGTTTTGCTGGCTTTGTTATTTGGTTATTTAGTCTTACTAAGGGTGTTCTTTATGGGTTCATATATGTAAAGCATTTAACATACTATTTGGCACATAAAAAGCTGTTTTTCTGGATTTGTAGAATCTCTTCATGGGCTAGCTAAGCTTCATGAGATGGAGGACAGGATGGTTCTAACTTATTTAACTTTCAATCATTCCAGGACCTAACATAGGAGAGTGGGCTGCATTCGACATGCACACCAGTCATGTGGGGCACTGTGCTCATGATCCTCACATATTCAGTCATTTTCATTTGATGTTTATTTAATATTTTCTTCCCACTCCTAAGCCTCTGTTTGGCATGATCTTTCTTCCCGTTTCCCTCCTCATCTGATGCATAATGGCTCCCCTATTTTGAAGGCAATATTTAGCTTCTTTCCTCTCAGTGCATTTACATCCTGAGCCTATGGTGCCGCTGAGAATTACCATATACGCACATTTGCTTTAGTCACAACTACTTTCATATTTTTTAATGATTAAAATTATGACACAATAAGGAATAAATATTTATATTCTAGGAATAAAAGGAAACATAAAAATTTTGTCCTTTCCCTGTATAGTACTATATCTGCAATTAGTTTCTGTTTATTCTGCTTAGCCACTCAAGAAGTGTGGTGATGATGTGATGAGACATAGATAACTTTGGTCTGGAAAGTTTTCACTTATTGAGAAACAGGTGTGAAGAAGCTACTAGATAGGTAACATTGCACTCTGCCCATAAGAAACAGAAATTAAAAATTAAACAATTAAATTTTTATTAAAATTTTTTTAAATTTTAATATACCTGAAGGTATATTTTTCTTTTAACTCTAGAAAAGGCCCATGGTGTCATTAAGGAAGTACAATGTTTTAGGAAACTTAAGAACTGACTCTTTATCCTTTCAGGATATTGCTTTTTTTGTTCTTATTGTTATAGTTAAGTCACCCTAATTATTGGTAAAAGAAAAATAAAGAAGGCTACTTTTGACAGCTAACACCTATAAATATGATGATCTGGAATAATTGCCAAACTTTACCTGAACTTATAAAGGCATAGAGAGTAGTCATATTGGTGAGTTTTATGTTGTTCTTTCAAAAACCTGCCAAGGGAAAATGTTTTACAGGTCTCTCAGAAAACTCATGCATGGTACAACAGCAGTTGCCTGATTATTAAAATAGTCATGTACTCATATTTCAAGGAGGCTTAAAGTTTCACGTCAAGATTTGTCAAGTATGTGAAGATCACATAGCACAATTATAATCATACTTGGTATTTAGTGTAATTCACTTCTTGAGGGATAATTTTTAGGGTCAGTTCTTTCAAAATATTTTATTTTCTACATGTGAATGACGACACTGAGCTATACTGAAGTTTGTTTCTCTGAGTCCTCTCCTTATTCCTCTCTTCTCACCCCCATTCCCCATTCCATGGTTTCTAATCTACCCTCCTGTGGCTATCCCCTCATTAGCACTGGCTGCCCCAAGCATGGAGGCGACTTTGACCCCAACACAAAAAGTAGAGGACAGAGAAGAGAGGACAATTTTGGTACCTTCAAAACCAGACAACATTGCTGACCATAGTTCAAGCTCCACTTGTGTCCCACCCCATTCCCCTGAGCCTTGCCCTGGCCTCCCCAAGGAACATCCTGCAATCACATCGTTGGAGGGCCCCTGGTTACCAAAATTGTGTAGTTTCCTCTAAGGACTCTCACAATGTATCCCAAATTCACTCTTTGGATACTTGTCTGGTTTCACAAGAAATGAGAGCAGCCTCATCAGAGGTCTGCCTTACATTATTTTCGTCATGCTGCAAAGGTAGAATAAGAAGAAATCTTCATGAGTTATCACCATCCATAATAAGGTATAAGAAGGACAGGTAAGGGACTGATCAAGTAAAGAAAGGATCTATGGAAAATATCGCTGTGGTTTCAGGAAGCAGTGATATCTGTTATTCAGGCAGCAATGTTCTTTGAAGGTATAATGGGAGGCCTGGAAAAGGAAGCCTTATACACACATGGCAATAACTTTTAAACGTGTCTTCATATTATATTGTTTGTAGTTGGCATAAGAGAACCAAACATATTTTGGTCTGGTACCTGACACTCCAGGATTCATGGAAAACCATTTCTGAGGTGGGAAAAAAGTGACAAAATGTCTGTGTTTTCCAAGGGTAAATAGGAGAGGCTAATTTACCACAAAATGAATGAAACTTAAGTCTCACTATCCCTCACTTACACAGCCCCTTCCAAGGCTCTAATTTTAATTTTCCAAATTTATATTTGTAATCTTGCATTTCTTTCTCAAAAAGAGATCTACCGATGGTTCTGTGAAAAATTCTACCTAGTTTTAATGTCACCCTATCTGAAGGAACTCCAAGAAATAAGCTCTATGATTCGCTGAATGGTATAATTGCATCTGCAACACTCATAATTATTGTACTGAAATTTGATGAAGCCTAGGATTGCCTAGAGCAGTATTTCTTCAGGACTACTTCCTCGCAGACTGAGCTCCCTGACTCCCTGCTCCAGTATCCTTGGCCACCTACATGTTGACAAAGACTAGGGTGCCTAGGAGTGAGAACTATGAAAACACACCCCCTCTCCAATAGATGCTGACCAACATTAAGTTCTCAGACTGACATACTTCTCTAAAATTAAATGGAATTTTCTTTTTTAAGTATATTTTATTGATTATGCTATTACAGTTGTCCCTTTTTTCTCTCCCTTTTATCCCCCTCCACCCTGCACCCTCCTCCCTCCAGTATGTCCATGTTCATGGGTCTTACATATAAGTTCTTTGGCTTCTCCATTTCCTATACTATTCTTAACTTCCCCTTGTCTATTCTGTGCCTACCAATTATGCTTCTTATTCCCTGTGCCTTTTCTCCCATTCTCTACCCTCCCCCTCCCTACTGATAACCCTCCATCTGACCTCCATTTCTGTGATTCTGTTCCTGTTCTAGTTGTTTGCTTAGTTTGTTTTTGTTTTTTAGGTTAAGTTGCTGATAGCTGTGAGTTTGTCATCATCTACTGTTCATAGTTTTTATCTTCTTTTTCTTAGGTAAGTCCCTTTAAGATTTCATATAATAAGGACTTGGTGGTGATGGACTCCTTTAACTTTAGCTTATCTGGGAAGTACTTTATCTGCCCTTCTATTCTAAATGATAGCTTTACTGGAAGAGTAATCTTGATATAGGTCCTTGCCTTTCAGGACTTTGAATACTTATTTCCAGCTGCTTCTTTCCTGTAAGGCTTGTTTTGAGAAATCAGCTGATAGTGTTAATGGGAACTCCTTTGTAAGTAAGTGTCTCCTTTTCTCTTGCTGCTTTCAAGATTCTCTCCTTATGCTCAATCTTGGGTAATTTAATTATGATGTGTCTTGGTGTGTTCCTCTTGGATCCAACTTCTTTGGGATTGTCTGAGCTTTCTGGACTTGCATGTCTATTTCCTTCACCAGGCTGGGGAATTTTTCCTTCATTATTTTTTCAAGTAAGTTTTTAATTTCTTTTTCTTCCTCTTCTCCTTCTGGCACCCCTGTGATTCAGTTGTTGGAATGTTTAAAGTTGTCCCAGGGGTTCCTAAGCCTCTCCTCTTTTTGTTTTTTTAATTCTTGTTTCTTCACTCTGTTCTGGTTGAATGTTTATTTCTTCCTTCTGTTCCAAAGCATTGATTTAAGCCCTGGGTTCCTTCCCTTCACTTTTGGTTCCCTATATATTTTTCTTTATTTCACTTTGCATAACCTTTACTTCTTCCTCTATTTTGCATCTGTACTCAATCATTTCTGTGAGCATCCTGATTACCAGTATTTTGAACTCTGCATCTGATAGGTTGGCTACCTCTTCATTGCTTAGTTCTTTTTCTGGAGTTTTGATCTGTTCTTTCATTTGGGCCATATTTCTTTGCCCTGCTGTATGTGGGCGAGAGGTCAGAGAGGGAACAATGCTGCCTACTTGGCTCTCACCCCTTTTAGTCATTTCCTACACCACCCACAAGTAAATTGGACCCTTCTGGTGCTGATTCCAGGGTGGGTGGATTTGTGTACATTCTAGGACCCTGTGGGTCTCTCCAAGTAACTCCCTTGTGAGGCTGAGAGTTTCTCTCACCACCACAATCCCCATAGGTTTTTACCCCCACAGGAGCTTTAGTTTCCTGTGCTAGAACCCTGGATTGCATAGTCTCTCTCACTCCCCAGTTGCTGGCTAATCTGCACATGAATGTGGGACCACCTGGTCTGCTAGCCACTGTCTCGCCCTCCCGGTTCTCCAGCTGCCACCTTGCAACACGTCTCTCCACCCCAGCTGCCCATCTCTGCCCCTCCAACCAGTCTGGATGAATGTTTCTTCTTTAACCCCTTGGTTGCCAGAATTCCACACAGTTCAATGTTCTGGCATTTCTGTTTTGTTTTTTTTTAATTGGTTGTTATCCTTCTTTTGGTTGTGCAAGGAAGCGAAGCATATCTACCTACACCTCTGCCTTGGCCAGAAACTCTAAATGAAATTTTCTTAAAGAAATATTCAGATTTTAGTTATAAGGATGTAAGTTAAGAATAAATCTAGAATTGTCATACCAGGTCAAAATGATCTCAAATATAAATTCCCAAATGAAGAAAATAAGATTTAGAGATATGACCTAAGTCTAGGACTTTCTCAATAAAGTATGGTGCTTTGAAAATGCATTTCAGTTCTAAAATAAGATCTTCTTCCAAAGGCACATCTTTTTCAGAATTTATGGGATGAAATACAAAAGGTATCCTATAAAAATACAGTTCATATTAATGAAATATAATTTTAGTAAATATTTGGAAAGCTATTTGAAAATCAAGAAGAATAAACCGAACTAATGAAATCACAGGCTGAGGAAATAATATGATCAAATGCTTGATTCAAGGCCAGGAACTTTATTGAAATAATGTGAATTAAATAAATAAAATGTAATAAGGCTTAACTTATTACTTAAAACTCCAATGTCACTATTGCTATTAAATCTGTTTGTCATTAGTCTCATAAATCTCCCTTAAATTGCTAAAAAACATGAAGTGGTTAGCTACATAGATATTTTATCAGATAGGTAGACAGACTGTGGTTTACTTTGTGCAAGTATATTTCATGATAAAAGCTTTGTTTTTGAGAATAAAACAAAGGTTTTTAAACTATACAACTAAGTCTTGCTTATAAATAAAAGTGTTCCCTTCTTTTACATGATAGCATTTATATATTACCTGTTACAACAATTAAAAATTTTGATTCTAAGATTGTAATTTGTGGATAGAATCCATTTTTGTAGTATGATGTTTAAAAATTTCCTCTGAAAGCTCTATCGCCATCATTTACATCCACCCAAGAATTTCCATGAATTTCTGGGAAGAGAATCAAGTAGCATTCTTGCAAGGCCTTAATTAGCTCAGTGTGTATTATTCACACTGTAGATTGGCCATTACATAAGAAACCACTTTCAGAATCAGGCCTCGTATGAGGTCATTAAAGCACAGTAACTCTTCCCCAAGAAATCAAGCTGCTTTCTTTTCATGTAACTGTGCTTTTAAGGGCAGTCCACCTGTTCAAATTTCCACTTGTTTATTCTCATTGCTGTAAATGATCAAGAGCTGCCTGGGTGAAGGTAGTTATAGTATACCAGTGGTTATGTCCCCCACACCCTGTTGTCCTTGAGGAAATATCCTCAGAGGCCATACCCACCACTGGTATGTATTCCAGGGGGCGGAGTGGGGAAGCCATTTCTCAACCTGGTTGGAATTGTCTTTAGTCACTTAATGAACCATATAAGAATTTCAGTCCCTGTTTGGCTCCTGGTCATGAATGAAACCCCAAACCTGTCACCCACCTTCCTCACTACTCTTGGCTTCTAATGACTACTCTTCTGTTTTCATAATGTAAAAGGAAAGAACTTCAAACGAAGAGTTTCATTAGTGAGTTCTGCTGTTAGAGTACAATGGGAATAATTTTACAGCTTCTTCGTATGATTGTACCTTATCCATGAACGTTGAAGACTTGAATCTTCAAGGATTTTATGAGGTTGTTTTCACACTAAAAGAAAATAAAATTAAATATCATTTATTTTTAAGAAGTTAATAACAATAAAGAAAAAAATGGAGCCATATATCATGATATTATAAGGGTCTTTAATGTAGTTATAGATTTCAATTCTAAACTTATGTTTATTTTAGCAATCAATAAAAATATAACAAATGAAATAAATTTACATTTTGATTTGTGGGGAAGTCAAGGCTTTATTTCAATTTCTTGATATTCTCAAATCATCAGTATCAATATTATAAAACAGAATTGTTTAAAAATAAAGGATGATTTAGTATTTTTCACTAAGTTTAATAGGTTGATAAGTGATTTACCCTTATTTTTGAACTGATTTATAGCTATAAGTTTGAATCTTATTTATGCTTTTAAAATTTATTTATTTTTGAATAACTTAAAATATTGAAACTATACATGTATATATGAAAGATTCAAAATACAAAATATTCTAGAAGATGATCTGAAGTATAGATTTATTAAATGTTAACATGAAAATATGAGAAATATTATAATAATTAACTACAATTGCTTCCTCATAATTATGTTATCAACAAACTTTTTTAGTGTATTATTGTAAAATTCACATTAAAGTGTAACAGAAACTCCAAAAATAAAATTATTGGTGTAGTAATAAAATAATGCTAAATTAGTTCCAACTAATTTGTAGGTTATTGTTTTCATCATTCACAATTACATATGTTTCATTGTTTATAGATATACAGAATTAAATATTTCTAAAATATTGGCCAATATCCATCACCCATTAAATAAGTTAAAGATTTTTTAAATATTTACGTTACTATAACATTACCAAATATTTAGAAATTAATGAAATACTGTTTTCAAAGAAGATGTGAGAAACACCTTTCGATAAGAA